>JAULJZ010217849.1:0-41404 GCA_032270985.1 Heliamphora pulchella | reverse complement strand
ACCCTACTACTGTATAAGGGTGATATATGTGATTATACGTGTTTTTACCGGGTAGAAAATACATCAAATGTGATTTTCATGTGTAAATCTTAGTTTTGGGTAAAAGTGGATTTTTACGCATTTTCTTGGTTGTATACATGTTCCGGGTACATGGTATCCATTGTTTTCAGAAGAAGGTTTGAAAACGAGGTGTTTTGAGAAAATGGTGAAAAACGTCTTTTTGGAAGTTTTGAGCCAACCCGTGGGGTTGAGTCTTACCTTTTAAACGTTTTGGTTTGAAATAGTTTTAGATCTCCATTTTGATGGACTAGATCTCTTTTATACATGTGTTGTATAAACTGTTTTGTGGGATTTCGTAGTTATGCTACGGTGGGTTTTTTTTTAAATGTTTCCATAAATGTACCGTGACAGTGCGTGGTTTTGAGTTGGGCTTCTATTGCTCCTTGGTAGAAGTCCAAAAATGTGCACAGAGTCGGTTCACTACTGTCCCTCGGGTTAATCCCCATAAACGTGGTTTGGTTATGTTTCGTTCATCGGTCGTGGCAATCCGTAACGAAGCAAGTGCGTGATTTGGGTGCTTTCCCATCGGTTATGGAAATCCGTAAAGAAGTCAGTTGCCTCCGTGAACGGCGTTGTTGTTGTAACTCCGTATAAAACTTGTCATTACCTAGCAGGCCTTAAGTGGTTCAGGACTAGGTTAATGGGCATAAGTCTATAGTTGTTACTTTTGTCTGTACGGTAGAGTCGGTACATAGAATTTTATTTACATCTTTTCTCCTTGGCTGTGTAACCCGAGTGGAGCGTACTGTTTGTTTACAGCTTTCCCTTAACGGTGGCATGATATCTGTTAGGATAATATGCATAGTTTGAAGGATGGAAAACGTGGAATTTTATGAAATAAAACCTTTTTGAGACTCTTGGTAGTCTTATGCAACTTGTGGTTTTGGAAGAAAACCTTTTCGGCTCCTGTGGTTGGGCCTGTGTGTCTGTAATTGCATTGCCTGGTTTACAGTTTTATTGTCTATGTTCTATTGGGCTTCTGCTCACGGTGTGGGATTTTGCTGTAAAACCTTTTCAGGTGAGCATGATGAGTTAACCTAGATTCCTGTGGTGGCGGAAGACTAGTTGTAGTTTCTTGTTTTGGACATGTACAGTCACGCCCCAAACTCCGGGTGACGCGAAAAGCCACCGAACAACCACCAACACCAGTTTTATGAAAATATAGGTTTTCATACATTTCAAATCCACTTGTTGAAATCAAAAGAAAACCCAATATGCATCTCTCATAAACAGTAAACATCCTGTATCACATGCATAAGTATATCACCTTATGGCGTACAAACTCGGCCTTCAGGAATAGGCATTTCGACAAGGGAAAACTACTAAAAAGTCTTCCTTCATCACGGGAACCACAAAATCTACTCGAGATCATCCTGCATGTCATCACCTAAAAATGGTTTTATACAAAAAAATTCCACCCGTGAGCCAAAGCCCAATAGAAACAGACTATAAAGCTGTAAAGTAGGCAAGATATGCAATCATAAAGTAGGAGCTAACTCGACCACAGAACTGAAAAGGTTTTACATCATAAAACCCCAAGTTTTTCCACAATCCTCCAAAGTAGTTTTCCATTCACAACCAAGCATTTAAACAATGCAAACACGTTTTACAGTTGAAGGAAAACAATAACCAAAATAGTACTTTCCCACTCGGATCACACACCGAGAAAAGATAAAAACAGTTTGCTCCACTCGGGCTACACCACCGAGGAGAAAGATAAAACGGTATTTTCCACTCGAAACGCACATCAAGAAAAATAAAAAAATTTGCTCCACTCGGACCATAGCCGAGGAGAAGGATAAAACAGATCCACTCGGAACACATAGCCGAGGATCAAGCAAATGAATCCTATGTACCGACTCCGTCACACGACAAAGGTAACAACGATAGACCCCTGTCCAGTATCTAATCCCCATACATCATGGGACTGGTTAGATACACACAGGTTCTATACGGAGTACGATAACGTAACCACTCAATTTACGGGGACTAACCCGAAGGTACAGAGCACCTACGCTGTGAACATTTCCGGACTTACACCCAAGGCAACTCGTGCCAATACCCACTATCCCGGTACATCTACGAATCATTTTACAAAAATCGTACCGTAGCTCAACAACTACGAAAAACATTTTCACGAAAAACATTATACATCAACATGTATAAAAAGGGATCCAACATCTATCAGCATGGAGACCCACGAAAGTATTTTCAAAATGTTTTTTCCCGTTTTCAACAAAACGTTTCAAAATCTGAGACTCAACCCCAAGGGTTAGCTCCAAACCTCCAAACATAAAAATGCCGAGATTTTCACAAAATTTATCATTTTCAACTGTTTTCAAGAACACCCTTTAAAAACATAAAACCGTAAAACCTCGCAACTCCATCAGATAAACATCCCACGATGAAAGCCATAACCAAAAACACCAAAAATCTCAAAACTATTCAGACCGCTCGACACACCGCTCGATCGGTGAAAAGACCGCTCGAGCGGTCTCGAACCAGTTTTGGTTTCTCGGAAATAGCAGCAAGTTTTTCAACATAAAAACTTGTTTAAACACAAAAATCAAGCCTCCGAACATCCGTTTTGATACTGATGGGTATAAAAAAACCCAAAACAACCACCTAGCTTTGATATAAACTACCAAAACCCTAAAAGTCTCGAAAAGGATTCTCAAAATCCGATTTCATCCAACCGAAATGACGAAAAATGGTTTTAACCCAAAAACCCTATTTCTCGAACATAAACACCCATTTTGAACAACTATGAACATCCACGAGTTCATAACATGCAATAAACTAACTAAAAGTGAACAACATGCTTTTAATCCGAATAATGCGGTTTAAACATGAAAAACAACCTTAAAAGCATTTTCAAGCAAAATCATTCGATGAAAACACCTATAATTACATATAACACCCTGAAACATCCATATAATCTAGGATCCTACCTCATAGGGTCACAAACCCGAAGCTTTACCAACGGGTGAAAAGCCAAAGCAGCCAAAACACAATTTCATTCAGATGAAAAGGAAGCCCACGGCGAGTACATCAAGGATCCGTCCTCTAACCACCAAGATCCAAGCCCGAACACACCCAAAACCTAGAAAGAAGTCAGAGATAGGGTTTTAGGCTTTTAGGAGAGATAATAGGAAGCTTCCAAATGAATCCTTGCACAAAAACCAATCTGTTCCACTGCAATAAAAAGCATTCTGTCCGAACAGATTGCTCAATCGGTCAAAAGACCGCTCGAGCGGTTCCCCATTTCACTGCACTACTGTCCCAACTTCAAACGATGATATCTCCTTCATCTAAACTCCAAATAGGGTCATTCTTCTGCTCAAATCGAAGACATGGAAGTCTACTTTCCAATGGTAGAAACCTCATACCAAAATTCATTTTGTACAAAGAGTTATGACAAAATTAGTCAAGGTATGTCACTTTTCTTTACATGCTTTTCACATGTTTTTATCCGAACATGTCTTAGAACCTTGTATTCTTCCCCAAACATATCTTTTGCGCATATCTAAGCTCAAAACATTCACCAAGGTCATGTCTAACTCTTACTCCATCAACACTTTAATCCTTTCCCAAAATAAAAGAGGTCAGGGTCTCACAACTCTCCCCTTCTTAAAGGAATTTTGTTCCCAAAATTCAACACTGAACACATGCCAAACACCATCAACCTCAGATACAAACCCATCAATACTGTACAATAGCAGAAAATCCCCAACAACTAAAAACTCTAACCTGTCGTCATACAAGGAAAACACAACTTGAGGAGTCAGTCTTCACACAAGCTGTCCACACGTGCAAGTCCCACTGGCCTCACTGTCATCCAGGAAACATCACTGGAACATTGGATCAAAATCCAGCTCACATCGCCAATTCTCAAACCAAACACTCACCGAACTCAAACCACTATGGCAATAGGCACATCACACAAGGCAAATTCGTCATGGAACCTGGTCCTAAACACTCTCTATTTCAGAAGATAGAGATTACCACTTCATTCCCACTGCCACAAATTAGCTCAATAGCATCTCACCATGCACACCGAGGACCATCTTCACAAGTCCAAACACACGACATCAAGCCTTGACATCGGTCGCATGAAACCGCATTCCCCACCCACAACTCTACTCGAGTTCTAACTATCACCAAACGACCTCTGACTTTGATACCACATTATCACCCCGTCGATGCCAATATCTTCATCACTGATGCTGTCGTGACGCCGATCCACGAGCAATAACACAAATGCGCGACTCTAGAGAGAAGCTCACCTACTCACCTGGACATCAGGAACATTTCTCAGAAAATCCTCAAATCGTCATTCCCAATCTGATCTTTCATCACAAACTACTATTCTTACCTAGGAGGAACATCAGGTGGTACACCATTGTCCTAGATGAGGTCCCACACAACCGAAAATCAATCTGGCATCACAGCCACAAGGCACCTGACTCCAGCGAGTCATCTGACTAAACACATCATGTAAGCAAAACATCTCATAGGTATCCAACAACCTATATCAATCAAATCATAACTCTCGTGCAACAGCACGTTACTGCACATTACTGCACATCTCAGCGTCTCGTCATCAGATCGCCAACAATAAGGCTACGGACAAACCTCAGATCAAATGCGATCTCCGTCGTTTGACACATCAAACGTGATTCTCATAATCTGGCAAGGTGAACAGGTCGACTAGCATCTAGCATCAACTCTAACACAGAACACATATATCAACCCCTTGAGTCCCCAGACTCGTCCGTCGGGTAACCAACCAAGACTTGCATCGGACACTCAGCCATTTCCTTACATCTAGAACCCACACGGCCCTTCTGTTACCAACTAAACAATCACGTCGGTCCGAATAGGCCACGCCAATCAAGGCTTCTCCACCGTCATACTCTCAGAACCACCATCCACACAAACAACAGTTATGCCAAAGAACAACACTTACCACAGTCGATAACCACTCATCGACTCCAAGAACTCCAAACAGTTCCAAGTCCTCAAATAGAACAAAAGGCCAGACTAGCAAAAGTCTACCAGAAACCCACCATACACATATCACAGCCGTGCTGTTTCGATAAAATTCCCGCTCTGCTATGAGATAGAATCACAACCACACACACACACAACGGTCGAGGATCCTCAACCAATCACTTCAAAAGAACTTTACGTCTCAACACCAGCTCCAAAGCATTCCCTGTCCATTAATCGGACCCCATAGGGATCATAATCCAATTGGTTCAACCAGCCGCTGACACCACGAAGGACTAGTCCAACCATCATCCAATCACAGCGACACAAGTTCCCGAGTCAAAACACGGTCACAACACGGGTCCCTACATGAGTCGCAATACGAGTCATAACACGAGTTACAACACAAGTCATAACACGAGGTACAACACAGGTTATAACACGAGTCACAACGCAGGTACCGTTCCACTGAGATTTCACAGTTTCGGAACACAACTAAACCTGAACCAACCAAGAACCTGGCATCTCTGTCCAACCGAGATGGAGTAACTCACACTAGACAACCGTCTCTAAGACAATCATCTACAAGAAGACTCTCTCTCTCCTTCCATCCAAATGAAAGAAAAGGGTCAACAAGAAACCACGACGCACCTCAGCGTACTGCCAGCATACTCCCAATATGCACTAACACTCAGCCTCTACGAACTCTGTAAGTTCTACCTCGAGGCCATATCAACTACAGTCAGACAGCTGCTGTCAACTCCGATCACGGTACTCAGACCATCAATCCGCATACCTGGTACAACACATCCCATTGCTCCCAAAACCTCTCTTTAGAAGGTTGTGCCTACTCACCTAACTCCTGCAAGATAAACCACAATCACATCACCACCTCGAGCCCACTGTCCAAGGCACAGCGTCAAACAAAGGGAACCCAATCCCGAGACCTCTCGTTTGGAGTTACTAATAACTCCCACAACCAAGCAGACACCTTCCGCACTTCTGCTCTCAAAGCACACATCGATCACAACACTAAGCCAACCACCTGCACTCAGCATGGTTCCCCAAACGCGATCTCCTAATTACTAGGATATCGACAAATCACGAACCTGCATTCCCGTAGGAATCTCACGGAACTGATACTCGTCGCAGGAATCCTTACACATTCCCATACAGCCATCACCCATTCTCTTCCTAGCATACTGCAACTCATACTCATCCCCATATCCTTGAGTTCACTCATTCAGAACTCAATTCTCAAACCTCAAAAGGTCAACAGAACTGCTTGGACTACCAACAACATCCTGCCTAAGGAATATCTCCAGAACCACTCACGTTCTACCATCTCTACATACACCTGGCCAAAGATTACTGTGCTCCCATCCACTATGTTCCCATCCATACCCCATCCTGAGTACACGGCTCATGGCATGGCATGGCTCAAGACGTACCTAATCCATCACACGGCCAAACTCGACTCACTGAGGAGTTCCACAACATACCAGGTGATCAACGCTCAACCCATAACTGCACCTCTGCAACTGATAACAACTGAGTCACACATGACCAAACCCAAACCACGATCTCGTCGCCTCTAAGGGTGTACAGGTTATATAAAAGAAAACATGAGACACAATAACATAAGGTCAATCTATCATGTTATCTCTACCACATACCATATAATCATGCCAACACATAGTCACAACGATCATGCGGACACAACACCGATACCGAGAAGAATCGACAAGAATGGCGTGTCACTTTGGACAACCAACCTGGATTCCTTGCTAGAAATTACGTCCATGAAACGCGTTTCTAACTTGGCTCCCAAGTCTGTCAATCCAAACATAAGATTAATCAATCCTAAGGTCCAACCTCCATACCCACATGTACACAACATACTGCAAACATAAGCAAACAAGCACACACACATCCTCACAAGGTAACACACCCACTTCCCACGACTCATATGTATTTGAACCCAGAGCTCTGATGCCAATTTGTCACACCCCAAACTCTGGGTGACGCGAAAAGCCACCGAACAACCACCAACACTAGTTTTATGAAAATATAGGTTTTCATACATTTTAAATCCACCTGTTGAAACCAAAAGAAAACCCAATATGCATCTCTTATAAACAGTAAACATCCTGTATCACATGCATAAGTATATCGCCTTATGGCGTACAAAACCGGCCTTCAGGAACAGGCATACCGAAAAGGGAAAACTACTAAAAAGTTTTCCGTCATCATGGGCACCACAAGATCTACTCGAGATCATCCTCCATGTCATCACTTGAAAATGGTTTTATACATAAAAATCTCACCCGTGAGCCGAAGCCTAATAGAAACAGACTATAAAGATGTAAAGCAGGCAAGATATGCAATCATAAAGTGGGAGCTAACTCGACCACAGAACTAAAAAAGTTTTACATCATAAAACCCCATGTTTTCCCACAATCCTCCAAAATAGTTTTTCCTTCACAACCAATCATTTAAACAATGCAAACACGTTTTAAAGTTGAAGGAAAACAATAACCAAAATAGTACTTTTCCACTCAGATTAGACATCGAAGAAAGATAAAAAATAGTTTGCTCCACTAGGGCTACACCACCGAGGAGAAAGATAAAATGATATTTTTCACTCAGAACGCACATCGAGGAAAATAAAATAGTTTCCTCCACTCGGACCACAGCCGAGGAAAAGGATAAAACAGATCCATTAGGAACACGCAGCCGAGGATCAAGCAAATGAATCCTATGTACCAACTCCGTCACACGACAGAGGTAACAATGATAGACCTCTATCTAGTATCTAATCCTCATACATCATAGGATCGGTTAGATACACACTGGTTTTATACGGAGTACCATAACGTAACCACTCAATTTACGGGACCACAGCCCAAGGCTACAGAGCACCCAACCACTCAATTTACGGGGACTAACCCGAAGGTACAGAGCACCTACGCGATGCACGTTTTCGAACTTACACCGAAGGCAACTCGTGCCAATACCCGCTATCCCGGTACATCTACGAATCATTTCACAAAAATCGTACCGTAGCTCAACAACTATGAAAAACATTTTCACAAAAAACCTTATACATCAACATGTATAAAAAGGGATCCAACATCCATCAACATGGAGACCCACGAAAGTATTTTCAAAATATTTTTCCCCATTTTCAACAAAACGTTTCAAAATTTGAAACTCAACCCCAAGAGTTAGCTCCAAACCTCCAAACATAAAAATGCCGAGATTTTCACAAAATCTGTCGTTTTCCACCATTTTCAAGAACACCCTTTGAAAACCATAAAATCACAAAACCTCGCAACTCCATCTGATAAACATCCCACGATGAAATCCAGAACCAAAAACACCAAAAATCTCAAAACTGTTCAGACCGCCCAACACACCGCTCGATCGGTGAAAAGACCGCTCGAGCGGTCTCGAACGAGTTTTGGTTTCTCAGAAATAGCAGCAAGTTTTTCAACATAAAAACTTGTTTAAACCCAAAAATCAAACCTTGGAACACCCGTTTTGATACTGATGGGTGTACACAAACCCAAAATAACCACGTAGCTTTGATATAAACTACCAAAACTCGAAAAGGCCTGATACGGATTCTCAAAATCCGATTTCATCCAATCGAAACGATAAAAAATGATTTTAATTTAAAAACCCAATTTCTCGAACATAAACACCCATTTTAAACAACTATGAACATCCATGGGTTCATAACATGTAATAAACCAACTAAAAGCGAACAACATGCTTTTAATCCGAATAATGCTGTTTAAACATGAAAAACAACCTTAAAAGCGTTTTCAAGAAAAATCATTCGGTAAAAACCCCTATAATTGCATATAACACCCTGAAACATCCATACAGTCTAGGATCCTACCTCATAGGGCCACAAACCCGAAGCTTTACCAACCGGTGAAAAGCCAAAGCCGCTAAAACACAATTTCATTTGAATAAAAAGGAAGCGCAAGGTATGTCACTTTCCTTTACATGCTTTTCACATGTTTTTATCATAACATGTCTTAGAACCTTGTATTCTTCCCCAAACATATCTTTCACGCATATCCAAGCTCAAAACATTCACCAAGGTCATGTCTAACTCTTACTCCATCAACACTTAAATCCTTTCCCAAAAATAAAAGAGGTCAGGGTCTCACATGTACTTATACATGTGACGCCTGTTTCAGAAGGCTGGTTTTGTACACCTTGAGACGATATACATATTCATGTATGAGATTGCATGTTTACTGTTTATGACAGTTATACTGTGGGGATTTTTATCCAAATGATGTATATTTTTGAGTTGAGGACTTTTCAACTGCAAATCTTATTTTCTCAAACTGTATTTTGGGCGGGCTTTCGCGTGATCCTGGTGTTTGGGGCGTGATAGTTACAGCAACAATCTTTGAAGATAATGCACAAAAGTTCTTTTTCATCAATGGTATGAAGCTAATGGAATGTGCCAAGAAGGTAATTCTCAACAACTATTGTTAAATCATTACTAATTTTCCCTCTACAAGATGGTTAAATTATTTACTTGAGGTGTACACTGTAAGTAGAAAATTAGATATTAAGAATTTATAAAGAGTTACATAGATTCAAAATCTTTGAAAGGATTTTCTTCATGATTTTTGTTCTTGTTTTGAGGTAACATGCACGAAAAGGTTTAGGCACGAGCACTAACACCTCCGTAGACGCTAGGATGTAAAGATAGAGAAATGTGCAATGAACTACATATTGTAGTGTAATTCCTTTAATGCAACAAATCAACAAATAAATATTGAAAATGGCCATTCAATTTGAGTTTGTGATGCAAATCTTTCTCTTACTTATATTTGATTATGAAGTTAAAATATTTAATTTTATAAATATGATTTGTGAGAATTTGACTTGGTTTTTCTATTGTATTTGTAGATTGGATATGCATTGAGTTGGTGGGAATCATTATGGACAAAATATATTTGTTTTGAGATTTGGTAACTTTTGTTTTATTTTATCCAACATTGATATGGATTTGGAGATTGGATATGCATTGAGCTTGTAAGGATTATTTTGGACAAAACATATATTAGTTTTGAGATTCAGTTGCTTTTGTTTTATTTTATCGGATATTGATATGGATTTGTATTTATTTTCAGTTGGTTGTAGTGTTGGATGTAGTCTAATTGGTTTTGTTAGACATATTTTATTTTTTATTATATAATGGTCAGGTTGGATTAATTATGTTTACATTTCTAGATATTGTTCAATGAATAATTTAGATACATTATTAATTGAACAGGTAGTTTTATGAATGTACAAATTTGAAAATGTTTTATATTATACAGGTGAAGTGGTTAAACATGTACAAAGATTTTAAAAAAGTACTTTTCACGACGAAATAGACCACAAATGAAAGTTTTTAGCGATAGTCTTTTTCGTTGCCAAATATAACTTTTTGCAACAAAAATATGTATTTTTGTTGCAAATTATAACCTTCTTTGACGAAAAATATTCATCGTCAAAACTTTGCGACAATGATCTTTCGTTGCTAAAATTAAATTACGTAACGAATTATTTCGTTGTCTTAAGTTTGTAATTCGGAACGATAACAGTGGTCCAACGATGAAAATTATTCGCCATTAATACTATCATTTGCGACAAACTTATTTGTCGCCATAAATTTCTGTTCAAAATTATGATAATTTTTAATGACGAATTCTATACATAGGCCACAAGTTTCTTCCTAAATACGTGAAAAATATTTTCATCACTATGTTTTTTATTGGGCGACAAAATAATAATTTCGTGGCGAATAGGAATTTGCGACGAGGCTATTGCGACGAAATGAGCGACGAAATATTTTCGTCTCCATTTGTGAGACCCTGACCCGTTTTCTTTTTCGGTGTTTTCAGACACGCATTACATGTTTTTGTTGAGCATGTTTTCATTGCTTTTGATACATGATCGGGCTTAGATATGCATGCGGGGTAGGTTCCCGGGGCCGTGGGCCGTTGTGGTGCGAATTTCGAAAATAAAAAAAAAAGATATTTTGGAGGCCTATAAATATCTGGAGTTAGATATTTTCAAAAAGATATTTTTCAAAACTTAACTCCTAAGTTTTCTATTTTTCTCTTCGCCTTCTCTCTAAGTTCTCGGTGGCCCGGGGCTCGATTTTCAGCGATCCGATAGCGGATCCTTGCTTTTGGCGTCATGAGCTACGCAGCCATCCAGTCATATTTTAATTCCAACGAAGCTCGATTTTGTACATGGATCGAGGTGTTGAGTTTTTAACTCAATGAGGTAGGATTCTAGACCTGTATGTTGTATAAGGGTGCTATGGGTAATCGGGTGTCTTTTAATTGATTAGATCTCAATAGATATGATTCTCTGTAAAGTTGGATTTTTTGTTTAAAAATCGGGTTTGGTTTCGGTGGACAAAATCAGGTGTCGGGGGTTTTTTCGAGGTCTTGGTATTATGCATTGTCATGTGGGTGTTCGAGGGTGTTTAAAAGGGAGTTTTGAGGCTTCGATTTGGGGTTTAGATGTACAAACGCGTAGCTCATAATCATGTTTCGCTGAGGTTCGGTCGACTGAACCATGGGATTCGGTCGACTGAAGCTTGGATCTTGGGTTCGGTCGATCGAACCTATGGGTTAGTTGACTGAACCATGGCTATTTGGCTTTTTGCTTTTCCAGTGAGCTTTCCAATCCACTAAGGGCTTGGGTCCAGTCGACTGTGGTGCTGGGTTGAGCTTTTCGGTGGTTTTGGTTGGGCCTTGGAGCTTGGTTAGCCGTGTGGTGGCTTCGGGGATCGTGTCGTGGTCTCGGGTGTTCGTTTAGGTGTCATCCTTAGGTGACGTGCATGGTTAGAGATGGTTTGTTGGTGCATGGTTATGTGCTAGGCTTTGTACCTAGTTAGGTGCGACGTTTGGGTGCTTGGTTGTGTGTGTGGTGCTAGTGCATCGTCAATTGTGGGACGCGTTCTAGCCCGTTATCCTTTTTATGGATATGGTTTTCGTAAAAACCGTGCTTTGGTAGGTTCGAGGTTGGCCCTTAGTAGGTCATTTTCTAGAAGCCTGTCTGTGGTGTTGGGCTTGAGGCATGTGATGTCGGGTTAGGTTATGTGGCTTCCTTATGTGGAATGTCGTGGGCATATGTGTTTCTATGTATATAGAATTAGGCTTAGCTTTATTCATACCTGTTGTTGGAAGGATAGGTGATTTATGTAATCATGATGTATCTAAACTCTGATTCATATATGCATGTGTTGCATGGATCACCGTGGTGCGTGGTTTATGTATGTTACATGAGTTGCATGTACGATTATGTGGGTGAGTTGCATGGCATTTGATGTCGGCTAGTGCAATGTGAAGAGCGTGTGTTACATGTGACGTGGTTTATGCATTTAATTCCTGATTAGGTTATGCATAGACGTATGAATTGTTAGATGGGATTGGGATCCTTCGGTGCAAGCCCGAGAAGACGCACGTTGTAGATGGGGCGGTGGTCCTTCTGTGAAAGCCCGAGAAGACACACGTGGTAGATGGGCGGTGGACCTTCGGTGAAAACCCGAGAAGACATGTGTGTCATAGGTTCGCTACGGTCCTTCGGGTTGATCCCGTAAACGTGGTTTGGAAGCTCTTTCCATTGGTTGTGGAAATCTGCAAACGAGCCGGTTGCCCCGTGAGTGGCTCGTGTTGTGACTCCGCATAGAACTTGTCATTACTAGACATACATTGTGGTGGCTAGGGTAATGGGCAGGGGTCTATAGTTGTTACTTTTATCGGTGTTTTTACTGCTTTTCCTTAACTATGGCATGATATCTGTTAGGATTATATGCATAGTTTCAAGGATGGAAAATGTGTGATTTTCAGGATGGAAAACCAGTGGTTTTTGAGAAAAACCCTTTTTGGCTTTATGGTCGAGTTACCTCCCACCATTGATTACATGATTTATTTCCAGTTGTATAGAACTGTGGTTGGGCTTAAGAGTCAGTTTGTATGTACATATATTGTGTTGTATATATATATATATCTGTTACTGCTAGGGTTTGTGCGAGTCGTGTTTTCAACTGTTTTGGTGGCTCTAGTGTGTCGTGATCTAAAACCGTTCTCGAACTATTTTATGGCTTGAAAGAGAATCAAACATTACACCTCGTTTTCCTAGCATGATTTGCTCATATTGTATGCTTGTCTAGTTTCTACTGAGTTTTGGCTCACGATGTGGAATTTGATTTTCTTTAGGTACCAGTCACGCAGGTTGATCTAGAGGTGTCGGAGGAGCAGAAGAGCTGTAGTCTTCCTTTTGCTAGTTTTGAACATGTATGCTTTAACATGTTTTTCGGCGTTGGGGCCGTGTAATGTAAGCTGTTTGGCGATTATATACAGTGCATGTATGGTTTAATTTTAGAGTGTATTCTCAGTTGGGTAGTATGTATGGTTGTTGGTAAGATTCACGTGACTTGGAGTTTGGGGCGTGACACAATTAGTTTTAGTGACGAAATTACCACTTTTGGAGACGAATTGATTTTTTCTTTAAAGCACCAATTTCTTGTTCCATGTTTATGTTGTGAAATCATAAGTTTTGAATGTTAGCATGCGATTATTTATTTTCAAATGCTATGCTATTTCGGTTATGCTATTTATACTTTTTGAGGAAGCATGTGTGTATGGAAAAAATGAATGATATTTTATTTGTTTATCCAAAGAGCCAAGTTATGCAGGTGTCCGGCCTGTTATTTCCTGTTGAGCAAGATTACGCAACTGTGGGTTTATGTTTTCCTTGAAGGGGAGGTTTGCCCAGTAAAGGGGGTCATTAGCCATCAAAGGCATTACTAGCTGAGTCTCGGATTTTGCATATACCACTTCTGCAAGATAAAGAGTGGCTCTCTTTTCCACACGTGCTAATCCATGTTTTCAAAATTGAGATTACGGTACAATTGGAACTCCCGGTCATGAGGTAAACGACTACTTGGACACTGTTGGGTCTAGTTGTGAGTTATCAAAATTATGGTTGTTAAACCCTATGCTTATAAGATAACAAAATCTTATAACTTGCGAATACGGCGTTATCACTTTCTTGTTTAAAACATGATGAACTATTTCTCAATGAAGTTTTCCTAAACCAAGTGGTTGTTTTCTCATTGTTCAATTTAATACTAAGTGCACTCTCCTGTAACCTTTTTGGTTGCAGATAACAAGATCATCTAGAAGTTGGTCTACCACTGTCGAATGTCTTTTAGGCTTGAGTTCGAAGCTAGATGACATCTTTTAATCTTTTGTACTATCTTATAAGACATGATGCAAGGAAGTGAAGTTTGAGTAGTTTTTGTTGTACGGAATGGAGTATCTCCAAAACTTATGTTTTTAAGTATCTATGAATGGAAGTTTTTTTGGAAAATCTATCTTTGCGTGAATGTTTTTTCTCTCGACTATTCTAAGACTCATTTAGTTTTTTCTAAGTTCACAAAGATGTTAAGGGATTCATGCCCCACCGCAGAGGTTGAGTACCTTGCGGGTGCGAGGTGTGACATATATTGATTTAATAAAATTCCACCCAATTTATGTATTTACCAATAAATAGAAATAATCACAATATTATATTATCTCGACACTAAGATAACTAATATATAACTTCCATACAGCTATATATATGCGTTAATCAATTGATATGCAATTGCCAATAACTTGCTAGCAATTCAATAAGTTAATCATGTACTAAAATGCACAACATGATAAATGCATTTCTACCTAATCCCACCGATTTAAAACAAATATCCTACGGTGCACTACTTGGTCCATGACATGCTCTATAACTTTTGCCCAGATACCAAAATTTTGTAACACCCCAACCTGGGAAATGTCACAAAAGAAAACAATTATAAAATAAAGTGGATTTCACAATTAATATCACAACACAACAAAATATTATTTTATTGAGTTAGAAAACTCCACAAGTCAAACATGTTCTAGAGTAATTTGTACATATTTGAAGGATTTACAAGATAAAAAAATTTATGTACAAAAGTCTTGACTCCAACTACTTTAATCCCTGGTTATATAGCAACTTAAGTTAATATGTGGTGGACTAGACCTCTACTCTAACAACTTGAAAAATTTTGTGAGTGTTACTATACATAGAAACAGAAATATGTAAAATAGTTTAAGAAACATGATCAAGGTTAAGATTAATGAAACATAATGTTTCCAACATAATATCATAATAGAATAAATCATTTCATCAATCCTATACTGATTTTTTTTAATTCACAGGAATAATATTTACAAAAATTACAATTTCATAACTAGTAAAATCGAATTCATCAAATATGCCAAATGGTTGTTTAACGGTATTGTTCTAACCCCATGACAGGATCACATATTTATCTATTTTGTTTTGTACATCAACATGCAATTTATATACCATATTTGTGTACATTTAGATAGACAATTTATGTACCCTCCTTGTGTATATTAAGAAAAAAATGATGCACAACTAAACATCCATGCACTAGGTAATATCTTAGGCATTTAAACTACAATGGCATGTCCTTGAACCACAAAAATTATTTTTTCCAAACACTTTCATAGTATCTTAATCAATTTTGAAATAACATTTTAACAAAGCATATACTTTAACTAAAATAACAGTTATATTCCAACACTTACTTAGTGTAGCACAATAATACTATTTTAATTTTTATTTCTATAAAATAGCACACTCACCTGCAACAAACCAAAATTTGCACCAAACGATTGTGGTCAAATATTAGGTGCTGGAGTATGCTTTCTCAATCCTAAAATATGAACAATGGGATATTAATAAAATTATACTGCATTACATATGATGTAAAAATTAAGCCTTATCGTTAAACGGAATTAAGATACATAAAATTGTAGCACTAATGAAGACTTTTAACTTCAAAATTTGATTTAACTCTTCAATTTTTTGTTGCTCTTACAATCGATCCTTTCATCCTTCTTGTTGGTGCCTTTCGATTCGTTCTCCATTATATATATATATATATAACGTAATAAACGCTCCAGCACATAACATGACTCATCCATGCACATACTTATACCCACTCAAGATGATTAATTGACACCTAGCAAGCTTTTTGTATATTTAACATTAAATTCTTTTATTTTATTTAATTATATTTAAGCCTCTTAAAAAATTACTATTTGACCCACATACGTGACATATAACACAATAAATTTCTACTAACAATAATTTTTATTTTATTTTTTATTAAATTAAATTACTGTGCAAAAATAATAAAAAAATAAGACGAGTCCCATAGCTCCATCTTCCGTTAACCCATGAGGTGTTTTGCTTTCTCTAGTCCAACTGGTTACTTTCGTTTTGAGACCTTTTTCGCACTGACTTGAGGAAATGCTGTTGGTGAGTGACTTGGTGTTATCAACAATTATTAGGGGTATTGACAGGATCCGATCGTAGATCTTCTCTGATCTGGGGTGTCTTCTTAGGGATGCTATTATCTCTATGCCCCTTTTCTTGCTAGGGCTCTTGGTTATGTGGCTTTGGTTCTCTCCATATCGTTGGCTAAGACTGGGCTTTTTGGGTAATTGTGTTTGCTTTTTGGTTTTGCTTTTGGGTCATCAGTGGTTTTTATTAGATCTTTACCTTGTTTGGGAGGTGTTCATTTTTTCACTCACTAGGGGGCGAAGTTAGACTTGATGGTTTTTTGAGCGAAGGTTCTTCTGCATAGAGAACTAGTTCTTTTCTTTGTTTAGCTTGTGGCGTTTCGATGCCTTCTTAGCAATGTTGAGGATCTGGTTTGGCTTCTGAGAAGTTTACGTTACAGGTGGTGGCTTTGATTCTACTTTGTTTTCTTGTTAGTTTGTATTTTGTCATGTTAGTCATGTTGTCCATATTTTTTAAGTTGTGTTTGCTTTGCCATTCCTTGGGATGTGTAAGAATGTTGAATATGTTGGTGTTCCTATCCATGCGAGTTGCGCGTGGAATAATTATTAATTAGTTAGGTCCCCTCGCCGTTCAGTAGAGGTTGAGTTTTCTTAGCTGTAAGAGAATTCCTCGAAATGGTCACTCTTATAATTACTTGGGATAGGCCTCTTGCAAACTTACATTCTTTTTTTTTTTATGTTGCAATTAATTCATCTAAGAAAAAAAACTTCGCTACAATAGCCATGTTTTGGCCACCCCTAACAACAGCGGTGTAACGACTCGGTTCAGACCCTAATTGTAACAATCTGGTTGATAATGACTCGTGTAAAGATATAGCCCAAACCGTAGTATTAGCAACGGTTAGCTGACAAAATCTTAAGTCATTGAAAGATCAAAAACCCTAACTCGATTCGAAAAACCCTAAGTTCGATCTAAAACCCTGAAAAGATCCAAAACTCAAGCAACAAAATCTTAACACCCAGAGAACCTCCCAACACTTTAAATTAAGTAAATAATATGAAATATAAGATTAAAAATCAAGAATTCTCATAATCAAGGTAAAATGACCATTTTGCCCCTAGTACAGCAAAATGTTTTAAAAATTTAAATTTTGACACATGGATACCATGAATCAAGGATTTAAGTGCAATTAAGTAGCAAAGAACAAAATAACATCAAAATGACATAAATACCCCTAAATCGCTGTCTACCTTGGAAGTTGTGCCAAAAAGTAGCTTTTTAATTTTCTTTAAGCTTAAAAAGATCAGTAAAAGTGTCAAATCAAACATTATGATGCTCCAAGACTTGTTGAACAAGTAATATATATAATAATATAGTGTTATAAGTCAACAAAACCAAACAAATTATTATTAAAATTCATACACAACAAAATAAGTCAAAAAATCATATATTGCCAAAATAGCTTAAATTAACTTAAAAGTTTACATCTATTTAATCAATTGCTATGGAAACTGTCGCACCCCAAACATTAGGGTCACGCGAAAGCCCACCAAAACACCAATTTTAGAAAAAAGGTTTTATAGTTGGAAATCAAAGTATACAACATTTGGATAAAAGTTCCCACAGTTCAACTCTCATAAACTTAAAACGTGCATTTCATACATGAATAACATATCGCCTAAAGGCGTACAAAACCAGCCATCACAGGCGTTACATGTGAAAGTACATGTACAAAACGGAAAAATTACAGCAAGTCTTCCATCACCTCTGCAACTAGATCAACTTATCATGTTCACCTAAAAAGGTTTTACAACAAAATCCCACATCGTGAGCCGAAGCCCAATAGAACATATACAGTAAAACTGTAAAGCAGGCTATGCAATTATACACATACGGGCTCACCCGCGAAGCCAAAAAAGTTTTTCTCTTAAAAACCATCAATTTTCCACCAGACTAACACGAGTCTCAAAAGGTTTTATCTCATAAAACCCCATATTTTTCATCCTTCAAACTATGCATATCATCCTAACTGATATCATGCCACAGTTAAGGAAAAGTTATAAATAAACAGTAAGCTCGACTCAGGCCACACAACCGAGGAGAAAGATAAAATATAGTCCTATGTACCGACTCTGCCACACCGACAAAGGTAACAACTATAGACTCTCGTCTATTACCCTCGACCCGCAGGTTTAGTAATGATAAGCTCTATACGGAGTCACAACAACGACGCCATTAACGGAGACAATCGAACCACTCAATTTACGGGAACTAGCCCGAAGGTACAGAGCACCTACTGCTTAATTTACGGGACCTGAGCCCAAGGGTACAAAGCACCCAATCACACTCAATTTATGGGGACTAACCTGAAGGTACATAGCACCAATGGAAGCCCAACTCAACAATACCCACTATCACGGTACATCTATGAAAAACATTTAAAAACCCACCGGAACTCAACTACGAAAACCCAAAAAACAGAGTATGCACCACATGCATAAAAAAAGATCCAATCCATTGACATTGAGATCTAAAACCATTTCCAATAAAACGTTTAAAAGGTGAGACTTAACCACGCGGGTTAGCTCCGAACCTTCAAAAAGACATTTTTTACCCGATTTCACAATCACCGTTTTCAAACCTCCTTTTGAAAACCACATATGTCAACACACTAGGATCATGTATACAACCAAGAAAAGGCGTAAAAATCTACTTTTACCAAAAAATCAAGGTTTACACATGAAAATAGCATTTGATCTATTTTTTACTCGGTGAAAATACGTATAATTACATGAAACACCCTTATACAGCAGTAGAATCTAGAATCCTACCTCGTAGAGTCAAGAACTCGACGTCTCAAAACTAAACGACGTCAGAACAAGAATCCGACCAGATGGATGCGAAGCCCTCGGCCCTAATAGCAAGGATCCACAAATGAACCCACTCAAAACCAAGCCCCGAGCCCTCAAAGCTAGAGAGAAGGAGGAGAAAAGGGAAACTTAGGTCTGAGGAAAGGTTTTTGTGTCGAAATCACCGCCACTGGAGCTTTTATAGAAAATCAAAATTTGCTCAGTTCAGTCAATCGAACCACTGAGTTTAGTTGATTGAACTCAACAAAACCAGTTCAGTCGACTGAACTGGACCCTCCAGTCGACCGAACTCAAGACAAGTGGCATACTGGAATTTGCTGCTATTTTTCAAGCCAAAAATCAACCCAACCCACCTAACCAAGGTCTATGAAAGCATAAAACACATTTACACATGCTTTTCTACAACTTTAAAGCATAAATCATGCATCGAGGCTATTATATACTAAAATAAAAGTGTCACGTATATAAACAACTCAAAATCAAAAGGCTCAGGGTCTCACAACTCTCCCCCTTTAAGGAATTTTGCCCCCAAAATTCACAACAAGGTCACGAGGTAAAGAGGTCTGGGTATCTAGCACGCATCTCAAACTCCAGCTCCCATGTAGCTTCCTTAGCCCCGTGATGATGCCATAAGACTTTGACATAGGCAATTGTTCTACCCCGCAATACCCGCTCCTTTGTATCAAGAATCCTCACTGGATGCTCCTCATAAGTGGCATCCTCCTCAACCCGTAGCTCAGCCCAATCTAACACATGTGAAGGATCAAGCTCGTACCTCCGAAGCATAGAAACGTGGAACACGTTATGCACAAATGCTAACTAAGGTGGAAAAGCCAAACGATAAGCAACCTCACTAATCCTGTCGAGGATCTCAAATGGTCCAATGAAGCGCGGCGATAGCTTCCAGCTACGACCAAACCTCATCAAACCTCTACGTGGCGAGACTTTCAGAAACATATGACCCCCCACTGCAAACTCCAAAGGTCGCCTCCTCTGATCTGCATAACTCTTCTGGCGGCTTTGTGCTGTCAGTAGGCGCTGGCGAATCGCCGTAACCTTCTCTGTTGTCTCCCGTACCATGTCGGGTCCCAAGACTTTGGTCTCTCCCACATCTGTCCAACACACGGGCGATCTACACGGTCTACCATACAAAGCCTCATACGGTGCCATCGCAATACTGGATTGATAGCTGTTGTTGTATGTAAACTCTACTAAAGGTAGATGATCCTCCCACGAACCTCTAAAGTCAAGGACACAAGCCCTCAGCATATCCTCCAGAATCTGTATAGTCCTCTCTGGCTGGCCATCCGTATGGGGGTGAAAAGCAATACTGAACATCAAGTTCATCCCCAAGGCCTTCTACAGACTCTGCCAAAAGCGCGATGTGAAGCGAGGGTTTTGGTTTGAAATAATAGATACTGGCATGCAATCTGACTACCTTCCTGACGTACAAGCTACTCAGTCGTTCCACCGAATCCCTCACTCGGATGGGGAGAAAGTGTGCTGACTTCGTCAACATATCAACCACAACCCATATGGCATCGTGTCCCCTATGTGACCAAGAAAGTCCTGACACAAAGTCCATCGTGACATGCTCCCACTTCCACTCCAATATAGGCAGTGACTGTAGTAATCCGACAGGCCTCTGGTGTTCTACCTTTACCTGCTGACAAGTAAAGCATTGCAAAACAAACTAGATCATGTCTCTCTTCATCCCTGTCCAATAAAACTGACGACGTAAGTCATGGTACATCTTCGTGCCTCCAGGATGCACAGCAAGACGAGAATGATGACACTCATGTAATAGATCAGCTCGGCATGACTGTGGCACAAACAACCTACCTGCCAACCTCAGACTCTGATCAGAACCCACAATCCATCCTGTTGTATCCTCGCCACTAGCAACGCGGTCTCGTATCATCTAAGCCTCTGGATCCGTCTACTGGACCTCTAGTACACGTGCTATCAATGCTGGTCGAGTAACTACAGAAAATAAGGTGGCACCAGTCGCTGTCTCCCTGAGGCACAAATCAAATTCCCTAACATCTGCAAGCATGTCCCACTCATGTATAGCCACAGAAGCTAATGACCCGTGAGATCTCCTACTAAGCGCGTCTGCCACCACATTGGCCTTCCCTGGATGATACTGCAAATCAAAATCATAATCCTCCAACTGCTCCATCCACCGCTGTTGGCATAAGTTCAGGTCCTTCTGCGAAAATAAGTATTTTAAGCTCTTGTGATTGGAGAAAACCTCGAAATGCTCACGATAAAGATAGTGACGCCAGGTCTTTAAGGAAAAGACCACGGCTGCCAACTCCAAGTCATGTGTAGGATAGTTCCGCTCGTGCGTCTTCAACTGTCAGGAACCGTATGCTACAACCTTACCTCCCTGCATCAGAACACATCCAAGACTGTCATGTGAAGCATCACAGTATACAGTATAGCCCAAGCCTCGCTCTGGGATAATCAACACTGGCGGATTAGTCAACCTCATCTTCAGCTCCTAAAAGGCTGACTCACAGGACTCACTCCAAGCAAATATAACTCCCTTCCGTGTCAGACGCGTCATCGGCGCAACAAGTCTAGCAAAGTCCTTCACGAACCTTCAATAGTAGCTGGCTAGACCTAAAAAACTATGTATCTCAAAGACACTCTTCGGTCGCTCCCAACCGATCACAGCATCTGTCTTTGACGAATCCACTGATACCCCGTCTGTCGACACTACGTGTCCCAAAAATCTCACCTCAGACATCCAAAACTCACACTTCTCAAACTTTGCATACAGGTGATGCTCTCTCAAAGTCTGTAGTACGATCCGCAAGTGATCCTCGTCTGTCTCCCTGGTAGGTGAATATATCAGAATATCATCCACAAACACTACCACGAAGCTGTCCAGGTAAGGATGGAAGATCCGGTTCATCAGACCCATGAACGTAGCTGGTGCGTTCGTCAGACGGAACGGCATAACCAAAAACTCGTAGTGACCATAGCGAGTTCGGAAGGTGGTCTTCGCTACGTTCTCGTCCCTAATCCTCAACTGGTGATATCCCGATCTCAAGTCAATCTTCGAGAAGCAGCTCGAACCCCTCAGCTGATCAATCAAGTCTTCTATCCTCAGCATCAGATACCTATTCTTCACCGTCACCTGGTTCAGTTTCCTGTAATCGATACACAGACGCAAAGATCTGTCCTTCTTCTTTGTGAAAAGACTAGGAGCTCCCCACGGCAAAATAGTCAGACGTATAAACCCCCTGTCTAACAATTCCTATAACTGCACCTCGAGTTCACACAAGTCAGCTGGTGCAAAGCGATAGGATATTATAGATATGGGAGCAGCTCTAGGAATTAGATCAATAGAGAACTCTACCTCTCGGCTCAGTGGCAATTCAAACAGATCAACAGGAAAGACATCAAGATAGTCGCACACCACCGGAGGTAACTCTCCTCGAACCCTAACTACCTCATCCAACATAAGGGCTACAAAAAGGGAACCCAAGTTACCCTGGCTCCGCACAACACCTGGCATAGACGTCAAACCCTTGTCCCGGTCTCCTGCTGGGGTACAAATCATTACACTCCGTCGATCGCAATCGATGAAGGCACGATAGGTGGTCAGCCAGTCCATCCCTAGGATGACATCAGACGCGGTCATGTCTAAGATAACAAGGTCGAACTCTATACAATGACCGGCGGCCTCCAACACGCAGGATCTACAAACAAGACTCAACTTCACACTCCCACTCACTAGGGTCTCCACGCACATAGTACCACCCAACCAGTCCATTTTGAACCCCAAAGCAGATGCAAAAGCAGATGATATGAATGAATGTGATGCTCCGGTGACAATAAGAACACTGGCTCATGATCTGTAGACTAGAAAGGTACCTCTGATCATGGAGGTGGTAGCAGCATCGGGCACGACCAGTGCTCTGGAAGAACTAGGATCTGCAAGAACATAAGCTCTGGCCGGCCCGCTGCAGCTCTAAATGGCCGACTGTCTACCTGACTGCACTGATCTACCCCCCTCTACAAATCTGGATGTCAGAGCTCTTGGCTACTGATACCTCTATCGTCCCTGGCCAGATGGAATAGCTGATGCGCCTGCTATACTCTGCATACTCCCTCCTCCGGGGTAGTCCCTACGGATGTGCCCAGATTGGCCGCACGCAAAACATATCACTGGCCCCCTCTCCTATGACTGCGATTGCGACTGTGCCTGAACAGGCGCTGCACACCTGCACTCAGCCGCACAATTTCCTGGTCGTTGGCATCTGTGACAAAGAAGCTCTCTCTGATCTGACCTTCCCGTTGAAGCTATGGGAGCTGTGGATGCAGAAGACTGTGGCGGATACGACCCCACTAGATGTGAACTCGGACCAGATGTCCGTCGACGCTTGTTCTCCCTACGCCTCTGATCCTATGTGCGTCCCTCGCCTTGCTGATTCCAATTGTCCCTGTCTCTGCGCATCTCATTCAGAGTGTCCTCCACTTTCATAGCAGTCTCCACTAACTCTGTAAAGACCTGCATCCTAAACGCTGCCACTCTGTCTCGGATAGCAGGCCTCAAACCCCTCTCGAATCGCTTCGCACAGAACTCATCAGTAGATATGATCTCCTGTGCAAACCTGGATAGGCTAGTAAACTCAGCCTCGTACTCAAGCACTGTCATCGTCCCCAGCGATCCCTCAGAGTCGTTGGAAAGTATTTCTCCAGAAATACCTTCGTGAATGCATCCCAAGTGCCCGCCACTGTGATCTTAGCGAACTTCCACCACATATCAGCACTCCCTCTCAGCTGGAAGGCGGCACATATAACCCTCAGATCATCTTCCTCAATCTGAAGCGAGTCAAGGATCCTGGTAACCAGCTCCAGCCACTCAATGGCAACAATGGGAATGGGATCCCCAGAAAAGGTAGGAGGGTCCAGACGGCGAAACTCGCGCATCGCAACCCTCGCCCTCAGCTCGGGTATGGTCTCTCTCCCTCTAAAGGCCTCAACCAGTTGTCGGATGGAGCCGACCATCTCACGCAACAAATGTCCCTCAGCAATAGGTCCTTGGGGTGCATCAGCATCCCCAACATCTAGGATTGGAACGTCCCTTCAGCCAGAACCACGGCCACAGCCTCGACCTCGGCCTTGTTATTGCTAATGTAAAAGACAGATAAGCATGCTAACACATAGCCACGTAATATCATGCCATCACATCTCACATACTGAGGAGAACCAACAAGAAAGACTTGTCCATCCGGATAGCCCACTTAGATTCCTTGCTAGAAATCACGTCTGCGAAACGCGTCTCTAACATGGCTCCCAAGTATATTAATCCAAATGCCCGAAGGCAAGACTAATCAATCCTAAGGTCCAACCACCATACCCACGTATACATCGCAAGCTAAATAGGCTATCATGCTTATGTAAGAAAACTCTTGAACACATGCAATCAAGCACACATACGTCCTCACAAGGTGATGTACCCTCTTTCCCATGGCTCATAGCAATTCGAACTCAGAGCTCTGAAACCAAGTTGTCACGCCCCAAACATCCGGGTCACGCGAAAGCCCACCAAAACACCCATTTTAGAAAATAGGTTTTGCAGCTGGAAATCAAAGTATACAACATTTTGATAAAAGTCCTCACAGTTCAACTCTCATAAACTAAAAACATGCATCTCATACATGAATAACATATCGCCTAAAGGCGTATAAAATCAGCCATCACAGGTGTTATATGTGAAAGTACATTTACAAAACGAAAAAACTACAACAAGTCTTCCATCACCTCTGCAACTAGGTCAACTCATCATGCTCACCTGAAAAGGTTTTACAGCAAAATTCCACACCGTGAGCCGAAGCCCAATAGAACATGGACAGTAAAATTGTAAAGCAGGCTATGCAATTATACACACGCGGGCTCAACCATGGGAGCCAAAAAGGTTTTCCTCTCAAAAACCATCAATTTTCCACCAGACTAACACGAGTCTCAAAAGGTTTTATCTCATAAAATCCCTTATTTTTCATCCGTCAAACTATGCATATCATCCTAATAGTTATAATGCCACAGTTAAGGAAAACCTATAAATAAATAGTAAGCTCAACTCAGGCCACACAACCGATGAGAAAAGTTAAAATGTAGTCATATGTACCGACTCTGTCATACGGAAAAAGGTAACAACTATAGACTTTCGACCATTACCCTCGACCCGCAGGTTTAGTAATGACAAGCTCCATACAGAGTCACAACAATGACACCATTAACGGAGGCAACTGAACAACTCAATTTACGGGAACTAGCCCGAAGGTACAGAGCACCTACTTCTTAATTTACGGGACCTAAGCCCAAGGGTACAAAGCACCCAATCACACTCAATTTACGAGGACTAACCCGACGGTACAGAGCACCTACGCGGCGCACGTTTCTAGACTTACACTGAGAAGCAATGGATGCCCAACTTAGCAATATCCACTATCACAGTACATCTATGAAAAATATTTAAAAACCCACCGTAGCTCAACTACGAAAACCTAAAAAATAGAGTATGCACCACATGCATAAAAAGAGATCCAATCCATTGACATAGAGATCTTAAATCATTTCCAACAAAACATTTAAAAGCTAAGACTCAACCCCGCAGGTCAGCTCCGAACCTCCAAAAAGACATTTTTCACCCGATTTCACAAATCACCGTTTTCAAACCTCCTTCTGAAAATCACGGATGTCAACACACCCGGATCATGTATACAAACAAGAAAAGGCGTAAAAAGCCACTTTTACCCAAAAACGAAGGTTTACAAATGAAAATAGAATTTGATGTATCTTTTACCCAGTGAAATCACGTATAATTACTTAAAACACCCTTATACAGCAGTAGGCTCTAGAATCCTACCTCGGAGAGTCAAGAACTCAACGTCTCAAAATTGAACAGTGTTAGAACGAGAATTCGACTGGATGGATGCGAAGCCCCTCAACCCCAATAGCAAGGATCCATAAAGGAACCACCTCAAAACCAAGCCCTGGGTCCTCAAAGCTAAAAAGAAGGAGGAGAAAAGGGAAACTTAGGTCTGAAGAAAGGTTTTTGTGTCAAAATCACCGCCACTGGAGCTTTTATAGAAAACCAAATTTTGCTCAGTTTAGTTGACCGAACCACTGAGTTCAGTCGACCGAACTCAACAAAACCAGTTCAGTCAACCAAACTGAACCCTCCAATCGACCGAACTCAAGACCAGTGGCGTATTGGAATTTGCTGCTATTTTTCAAGCCAAAAACAACCCAACCCACCTAACCATGGTCTGGGAAAGCATAAAACACATTTACACATGCTTTTCTACAACTTTAAAGCATAAACCATGCATCGAGGCTATTATATACTGAAATAAAAGCGTCACGTATATAAACAACTCATAATCAAAAGGTTTAGGGTCTCACAGAAACTATGATAATACATGGAAATACTATATTTCTCATAAACATACAAAAATAATAAGTCTCAATAGGAAAAGACACCAAAAAGATACATCAAATTAACTTTTAATGCATTTTCTTGCACAATATGGGAACGAAAATCGAGACAAACCCTTTGATTGATGGGGGATCAGATTTTTGTCCCTAAATAGCCACCTAGCTACTTTTAGCTTCCCAAAATCTGAATTCTAGCCTCCTAGAATTAAATCAAGGTAAATCAACGTCAAATCACATTTAATGAAATGAAGAAAAATTGAGGCTTTTGTGTACTTTTTGTCTCCCATGTGTTCCCTATCCTTATCCTATATAAACCAAGCCAAACACCACTCTCTCCCCTTCAAAATTTCGTGCAAGAGATTGAGGGACCAGACCTTAAATTGTTCTTAAAGTATTCTATGAGTGTGAGGAAGAAGAAAAAAGAAAAAGGAAGAAACCGAGGTGTTTTTAAAACCTAAGTCCAAATCAATCCTCCACCATACTTTGATCTCTCAAACAAGTAAGTAAAACCTCTAAACCTTGTATCTAATATCCCTCAGAATTTTCCCCAACCCATCCCTTTAAACACTCTAAAAATTGAGAACAAAAATCAAATCGAAAAGGCGTCGTAGTTGGAATTTAGGAGCTGTTATGTTTGTGAATGTTTTGAGATGTTGTTGTATGTTGTTATCTTTGATATTTATGAAATCTAAGTGTGCTGGAGCCTGGATATTGAAGTTTGAAATACAAGAATGCAAATAAAAGGAACAAAAACATGACATGACACAAGTAGAAGACCTAAACCCTAAAAGGCTTGAATTTCTAGAACTTTGATGTTTCTGCCATGAGATTTGAAATACCGTAACTCAGTGTAAAAAATTGATCTAAGCATGATTTTTGTGTAAAAAGTTATATTTTTGTGTTATGTTTCATGAAAAGTTGGTTTCAACTCATTTTCAAAACCAGAACTCAAGATATTGCAATTTTACCAAAGTGTGTCATTTTCTAACCAGTCAACAGTACTGGTTTAAGAACCCTAGTTTAGGGTAAGATCCGAACTTTGGTCAAAACATAAAAGTTGTAGAAAACATGTAAATCTATCTACCCACCAAAAATTGATAACAAAATATTGAGATTTGATAGGTCAAAACCCATTTGAAAGTATCTGTTGATTTTCAGTCCCTGAGGAACATTCTGTCAAATATTTTTATATAGCCCAAAACACCTATTTTTAATGACCTATTCCAAACGTGGTCTACATGAACATTGTAGCTAACATATTGATGTATTTTTTACCCAAAATTCAGACCTTAAAGCGTCGGGATGGTACCCCAAAACCGTTTTAAACCCTCTGTCCAAAGCCGGCACTGCTGAGTTTTGGCGGCTGACAGAACCTACCTTTTAAATTGGCCAAAAAGTATAATTTATTTCAAACAACTACCCTTAGGTCTAAACATGAAACGTGTAGGGAACTTGTTAAAATAGAACATACTAAAAAATGGGCTCATTAGGAATTTATTTGATACCCAAAAACTGAGAACAACAGAAGCTAGTTTTTGGTAAAAGTCTGGAGTAAATGCTGAACCATTTTTGCTTAGAATGAAATGTTCACCCATTTGCCTTAGGTTTTGGCCTTAGTGATAAGCATAAGAGTTGTAGTAAATATTTTTATCTAAATGGTGTTTAAAAAATTCATTACTTGATTCCAAGTCTAAATGCCCCAAAACCTCGTTGACCCTTTTAATTTAATACTTAATTTTGGCCTTAAAATTTGCTATGTGTATGTTTGAATACTTTCTATTGTGAGACCCGAGTTTGTATTTTGATCGATTTGAATTAGTTGATTAGTGTTTTTAAGTAAATGTACGATGATTAGAACTCATACTATCATGTTGAATCACATCTTGAGAATTATAGCTTGTGCTCCACATACTTGTACCTTATGCTTTGCGAATTGTACCATGAACTTTGCTATGCTAGTTGATGCCATGCTATAGGTTGTTGTACTTGAGATCCATATTTTACATTATGAGCATTGTCACATGCATCTTGGCATATTGGAGTCCATATGTGTGAACCATTGTTGAGATGGGTTATTATCTTTCTTAGTTCTAAGTCTAGGGCATCCCTAGTTGCCATTTTAAAATGGTTTTGGCTTATACACCCTGAGTGCGTCCCCGGTGTTTGAAATGGTTTATCATGAAAATTGTTGGGCACCATGGGTTCGTCTCTAGCATTCTGGTTTTGGTGGTTTGGACTTTGGAGTTGACACTGAGCGAAGGCATCATACTTCTTAAGGTGGGAGCGTTTAGGTGTGTCCCAAACCCTACGTCGTTGCTTCGCAACGAGGAGTAGTGATGGCTTTGGTATACGATTTATCTATAATCATACTTCTTAAGATGGGAGCGTTTAGGTGGGTCCCAAACCCCACGCTGTTGCTTCGCAACGAGGAGTAGTCATGGCTTTAGTATGCAATTATCCATAATCATACTTCTTAAGGTTGGAGCGTTTAGGTGCTTCCCAAACCCTACGTCGTTGCTTCACAACGAGGAGTAGTGATGGCTCTAGTGTACAATTTATCCATAAAGTCTATTCCTTCGAATTTTTCCTAGTGTAAAATTCCTGTTATGATCCGGGTGTTTGTCGGGTTGGGCAATTGCATTGCATACACAGTATTTCATACACATGTTATTGACTTATATGTTACCCTGTTATAAATTTATCTGTTTCCTTGACTTTAAATTTATTGAGTTAGTGTTATATGATATGTGTTGTAGAATATTTTGTACCGTGAGATTAGTTAGAAGGTTAGAGTATTTTCTTATGGGCTTTGGCTCATGGCATTCGTGCCACAGGTGAGGAGGAGGAATTCTTCTAGGAAGTTGCTCCCGGTGAAAAGGAAGGTTCCGAAGAACAAGACGAGTGGCAGGAGCCAGCATACCCTGACATTACTAGCTGAAAGACGTAGTGTTCACCCTTTTTGAGGATTGTTCTTTCTTTTGTTTTTGTTCAGTTTCCCTGGGATCAGCGTACCTTTTGTTGAATTTTTAAAGAAACTGTAACCGCTATGTATTTGAACAGTTTAGAACTCTTAATGATGTAATATATATGATACGTAAATATGAATAAATGGCTAGAATATCCCCTTTTATTAACATTTATGTATGTCCCAACGTGCCCGGAGGACGGGGCGTCACAAGCGGGTCCCATAAAAATTAGTTTAAAATAAAATTAAACCGTGGGGTCCACTTTGCACTCAGCTCCACTAAATGTTGACAAAAAGAATTACGTCCTGACGGGCGTCCATGTTCTATGATGATTACATCCTAACGGGCATCCAGACAAAATGTTGACAGAAAGAATTACGTCCAAACAGAAGAGTTTGGCGTCCGGACAAAACATAAAAGCATCAGGACGGAGTATCCAGCGTCCAGACGGCACGCATAGGTAGAGTTTTACCTGGAGACTAAAACTATGGCGGAAAGCTCACCTATAAATTGGTGGCTTAGGCTTATTAATCGGGGATCTCAGATTTTTAGAAGACAACGGATTAAAGGTAGCTAGGAGGCTAATCTGGAACGCTCGGGACATGTCAAGAAGTCGAAGACGGAGACTTGAGGCTTTATTCTTCTTTAACTTTTCTTGCTTTCTAGTCGCAACATGAGCGGCTAAGCTTTTTCTGTTTCTAAGGGATGATGAATCCCTAGTTAGTATTCTTAAGAGTAGTTTAAACTCATTTGTTTATTCTTTATTTTGGATTCAATTCGTTTTATGATTTGAGACATTATCGTTTTGATCAACAAGCTTTTAATTTGATTATCTAGTTTAATTCTTATTTTCTATGATTATGAAAACGAGATCATACAACTGTTATTTTTGTGCTCCGGCATTCAAAAGTGAGATACTCTATACTTTGTTAGGATGGGTCGTCTCTGGACGATCCGTGCCAAAAGCTTAGATAGAATATACCAGGTTTGGATTCAAGCTTATTCTTTTAATAATCTTTATCGGTCTTGTAGTCGTGGTAGAATTGAATTAAATCGAATAATAATAAACTAGAGTTTGAATGAAATTAAAATTTGCTGACTAGGAGGGATTCTAACCCTTAGAAACCTCTTTCTCACTTGACTTCCAAATTCTGATTTCTTAAGCTTTTTAATTTCATTAGAATCATAATTGAAATCAAACTCTTTTTTCTCAAAGAGACTCATTAACATAATATTTATAAGTAAACCATAATCGCTCTAAATCCCTGTGAACGATATTCAGGCATTAGCCACTATCTTATGGGTTAGTAGTTAAAATAAGGTTTTTAAATAATTATTTTTGGTACGGTACGACACGAATCAATTTTTGGCGCCGTTGCCGGGATTTAATTACGGCTACAATTTATTTAGTAAATATTTTTGTTCTTGATTTTCTAGTTCTTATAAATACTGCAGTGAGTTACACTTCTTCCCTTTTTTAGGTTCTTTGAAGATTGACGACGGCAGAAGTTTGGAACAAACAGGCGCAAAGACAAGCTAAAGAGGATCATCTCTGTCCACGCACTATGAGTTTTAATTTTTGTCTTTATTTACAATCAAAGAAAACTAGATTGCCCATCCCCAGTATTTTTTTCGTGCATGCTTGGCCTCTATTCTTTTTGTTTAGTTGTAGCTCCCTTTCACCTTGAAATTAAGCGCACTTTTTGGATGGCCCAACGAGCTTCACTCACGTCGCACACTACACCCACTACCATAACCGACCAATAACAACAGGTAGATCCTCATATTAAATCTCTAATCGAGTACTTTACTCCTTTAGAGTTTGTATCACCTTCCTGCATCCAGCCCCCTGTGGTTGGAGCCACGCATTATGAGATTAAGAGTAATATCATTCAGATGCTTCCATCTTTTTATGGTCTAAGTAATGAGGATCCATACAAGCATATTGATGAATTTCTAGAAATCTGCTCAACAATCAAAATCAGTTAACTTCTCTGATGATGCCCTTAAACTGAAACTATTCCCGTTCTTCCTCAAGATAAAGCCAAACATTAGCTTAACACTCTAGAACCGAACACAATCACTACTTGGGCTAAACTTCAATAGGAATTCCTTAAAAAATATTTTCCTATAGGCAAGACAAACCAAATTAGATGCGCCTTCACGAGTTTCACTCAACTCGATGGAGAAAGATTCTACGAGACTTCGGAAGGCCTTAAGGATCTTATTAGAGCCTGTCCTCATTATCAGGTGCCTAAATGGAAACTAGTGCAATGCTTCTATGATGGGTTGACTCCTCAACACCGTTAATTCATAGACGCCTCTTGCGATGGAGCCTTTATGTTGAAAAACGAGATGGAGGCTTGGACTCTTTTTGAGAGCATGAGTGAAAACTCAAAACACCAAGCCTCAGCTTCTCGTATATATCGATCCATAGTTTCTTCCACCTCGAAAGCCCGAGGAATATATGAGGTTTCTCAGAAACCCGACCTAGTTGCCACCCTGACATAGACTCTAAGTTAGCTTTTGTCCAAAGGTTCAGCCATAACACCTGCTGCTCCATCCCCCACCTTTACAGGCTCATGTACATTGTGCGCCAGTTCGGCCCACTTTGTATCTGACTGTCCATCTACTGCGCAATACCCTGAGTTTATGTAAGAACTGGTCAATGTGGCCCAAGGTTTCTCCTATCCGGGTAATGATCCTTTTTCAAGTACCTATAACCCAGGCTGGAGATCTCACATGAACTTCTCCTGGCAACAACCCAATCAGGAGAACATGCCAGCACCACCCCCGAGACTGGCCTTTCCACTAGGATACAGTCAGCCAGCCTATCTACCTCTTGTCCATCAAATCGCACCTCCACTACAACCTTGAAACACTACATTTGAGGACAAGGTGTTGAAAGCCTTGCAAGAATTTGATACGAGAACTCAGCAATTGAGCTCTCATTCTCAGTCTATTATGAAGCTTGAGACACAGGTAGGCTAGCTAGCTGCTACTATGAGCTAACGAGATGATGGCAAACTCCCCAGTCAACCAATAACTAATCTGAAGGGTCAGTTTGCCATAGAGAGTCAGCCAGCTTCTTCTAGTGGCTTCCACGAGAGGGCACAGGTAGTTATTACCTTAAGGAATGGGCGAGAGCTTGAGGCTCGCCCCGAGAAGCCTACACTATCCACAATCCCTAGTGACCTGAAGTCATCTGCTGGCTCCAAGATTGACCCATCTTCCTCATCTCCTATATCATCAGCACGAGTTGACACACCTCCATTTCCTCCTACAGCCTCCCATGAGCCATTGATGGCTCTTGTTCTGCCTCCATTCGAGCCTCGTGCTCTTTTTCATATGCGCTTCGGTAGGCCGCCACCTTTTGGAAAAAGGGGAACCACACTCGAAGACATACTCGATCTTTTCAAGCAAGTCAAGATTAATCTCCCACTCCTTAATGCCATAAAGCAGGTTCCATCTTACACTAAATTTTTCAAAGATCTTTTCACCTAAAAGCAAAACTCTAGAACCAACATTCCAAAGAAAGTCCTCCTCATCAAGCAAGTTAGCATTGTCATAGGACACGACACCATCCCTAAACTCAAAGACCCAGGGGCTCCTACCATTTTTTATGTCATCGGCGATCACTTGATCGACCGAGCCCTTCTTAACTTAGGAGCTAGTGTCAACCCTTTTCCCTACTCGGTGTATGAGTAGTTTGGGTTAGGAGAGCTTAAACTGACACCAGTCACGCTTTAGTTAGCCGATCGGTCCGTTAAAGTACCTCACAGAGTCATTGAGGATGTACTTATCAAAGTTGATAAGTTTCTCTTTTCTGTCGACTTCATCGTCCTTGACACTGAGTCCAACCTTCAGCTTAGGCAATAAACTCCCGTCATCCTTAGCAAACCCTTCTTGGCTACGGCCAACGCTTGTAAGAATTGTTGTACAAGAGTGATGGATGTGTCCTTCAGAAATATGAAAGTGCGGTTAAATATCTTTCATGTCTCTCACTGCACCCATAACATTCTGACTGTTTTGCAGTCGACATAATCGACAAGGCCACCAGACTACCCTTCATATTCAGTGACGACCCTTTAGAGACGTGTTTAGCACACTTTGGAGCTGACACCTTTGATGTCGAGCGGTCCATGAGTTAGTTCACTTCTCTTCTCTAGTTTGCCAAATATCTTAACACTCCACCGTGGAGGTCTTGATTTGAACCCCTACCACCTCTATCCTCCATCCCTGCTACGCGCTCTCTAGATTCACCACCAGACCTTGAGCTAATTCCATTCTCGGTTTCACTCAAGTATGTATTCCTAGGGCCCAATAGCTCCTTACTCATCATCATTGCCTTTGATTTGACTCCCAACTAGGAGAGTCAACTAGTTGAGGTTTTGAAAGCCCACAGAGGAACCATAGGGTGGTCAAACGCCCACTTGAAAGGAATTAACCCTTCTGTTTGCATGCATCGCACTCACAATGAGGACGATGCAAAACCAACCCATGAAATGGAACGGAGACTCAACCCAAACATGAAAGAGGTTGTGTTAAAGAAAGTCGTGAAACTATTAGATGCGGGTATCATATATCCCATCTCTGACAATAAGTGGCTGAGCCCAACCTAAGTCATCCCTAAGAAATTTGGGCTTACCGTTGTGTAAAATGACAAAGGAGAGTTGATACCCACTCGCACCACGACTGTCTGGCAAGTGTGTATTAACTATTGTAAGTTAAATCTGCTACTAGGAAAGACCATTTCCCACTGCCCCTCACTGACCAGATTTTAGGGCGTCTAGCAGGTCAAATTTATTTTTGCTCTTTAGATTGTTACTCCGGGTATAACCAAGTGCACGCCTATCCTGAGGACCAGGAGAAAACCACTTTCACCTATCCATGTGACGCCCTATCGTTCGGGCACATCAGGACATACAAAAGTATAATTAAAGGGAATATTGTAGCCATTCATTCATACTTACATATGATAAGTATTACATCATTAAGACTTCTGAACTGACAAAATTACATAGCTATTACAGTTTCACAAAAGATTCAACAAAACTTATAATGAGCCTGTGAAAACGGAACAAAAAGAACCAAAAAGGGGAACATTCAATCTTTCAGCTAGCATTATCGGGATCTACTGGTTCTTGCCACTCACCATGTTCTTTAAATCCTTCTTCTTCTCGGGGGAAACTTCCTCAAAGAGTTCCTCCTCCTCACTTGTGGCATGAATGCCATGAGCCAAAGTTTAGTAGAAAACTCTCAAAACCTTTCTAACCAAACTCACAACAAAATATTCCACAACGCATATCATATAACACCTAGTATAATCCAAGTAAAAGAGACAGACAAAGTTAACAATTATAGCAGGGCAAGAAAATATAAGAACAAATATACAAGTATGTGATGCCATGGATGGATGCAAATGCCCAACATGACATATACCCAAAATCATAACACGAATTCCACGCTGGGAATTTTTTAGTAGACTTTATGGGAGTTGATCACAAAAGCCATCATCGTGCCTTGTTGTGAATAGTAAACGCTCGCCTAGGCTTCATGCCTCAGCTGTTCTACTCAATGGCAACGGCGTGGGGTCCGAGCCCAATCCGGGACACCAAAATAATCTTCCTAGATATATTTTAAGTTCGTTTGTCCCACCTTAAGACTCTTCGTTATAGATACTGTTCACAAACTCAATAAAAATAGGTTCAACAAACTCAAATTCCAACTCACTTGTTACATTATGCATAAGGAAAGACTTAAAAGACTAACTCTTTTTATTTTAGCAGCATCCATGATAAATGTGGTGTAATCCACAGGCACGTCGGTTTCCATCATCAACACACCCTCATTGCTTATACGCACTCTTGCCATCTCTTCATCGAAGAAAGAACTTAGATCTCCTTCCTCACAATGATTTGCCTAGTCTATTTGTGCCCCTTCTAGTGAAACCCATCTACCAAACCTCAGCCTCTTCACCACTATCGGTCAACTGATGCCTGAAAAAGATCTCCAGCTCTGGCAACTTCTGGTTAGTCTTCTCCTCTATCAATGGCTCGAGGAATCCACAGTAGGGGAAATCATCCCCCTCTTTGATAAAGTGTTCATTCAAAGTTGGTCCGTCCTTTCCTATACTTGAATCTTCCAGCTCTGACTTGTTTCCTAGTCCGTATCCATGACGATTGTGCTTCATGGGGATTGGTTTCGAAATCCCTTACAAATGCTTATGTAGTCCCATTTTTGGAAAATAGGGCATTGCCTTCATGGCTACGACCTTTGGGTTCACATAGTTTTTCTTTTTGTTCATCAAAACTTGCACAGCCTTAGCTTCGTTGAAGTTGAACCCATTTAGATAGAGATCCTCTTCCCCATGCTGGATCTCGAGGAGTGAGGTAGTGTCATTAATCGAGGTTGGCAAGCCAATTTCACTTGGTATGGTGATGGTTAACCTTTCTGTAATCAGCTTCACCTTTTAGTGCAAGGTTGACGGGACAGCTCTGATTGTCGGGTCGTATAGCCAAGGCCTTCCTAACAATAGATTAAACGAGGTTGGCACATCAAGAACATTGAACTCTATCTCACTTTCAAATGGTTCGACTGTCACAGCAAAGGTCACCAACCCTAAAACATCTTTTCACGTGTTGTCATATGCACGTACTCCTTGCGCACTCAGCTTTATGTCTTGCGTCTTCAATCCTAAACAATAAGCAGTTCGTAGTGGTCATATGTTAAGGGTAGAACCATTATCAACCCAGACGACTGGCACCATTTTCCCAAACACTTGACAGTTAAATGCAATGGCTTATTGTGGGATGGCCCCTCTATCGAAAAATCCTTATTACTGAAGGCAATGATATTAGACTACTTCTAGGGTATGAGCATTTCAACCAACTGGTCAGGGGAGACATCGATCGAAATTTCTTTACTGTTGAGAGCCTTCAAAACTGCTTGTCGGTGCTTATTAGAAGCCATGAGCAACCCCCAAATGCTCACATTTTCCTACGTCTTCTTGAGCTACTTCAAAACTATGTCTTCCTCTTCACCATTCTGATTCTCTGCCTGCTTTCTTGGTTTCTCTATGCCTTTACTTGGCTACCCCTTCTCTACTTGTGCGGGCTTAAAGTGCCTCCCCTTTCTTGTTAGGTGTTTAACTTGCTCATCGGGTTCCCACAAACCGTCGAACTAGTCAGTTACTTCTCGAATTTTAGCCACTGGGTACCCTTTTCCTTAGAAGGCCCAAAATTCGTATGTGCTTTCTTTCCTTGATTGTTTTTTTCACTAATTCCGCTGATTCCCCAAAGGTCTTCCTCGATTCCCATTATATTTTGTGTAAACCAACGAACTTCTTCACTGATACCAATCTCAAACTCGAAGAGCTATGACAATGATACCTCATCAAATAGATCTTCGTAGACATTTGGTGGGGGAGGGACCCAAGGTTCCCACAGCCCCCATAGTCGTATGGTTCCTCAACAATCAGGTGTCATTCTTGCACATCTTCTCCTTCATGATATTCTATATCCACAAATTCCTACTCTATTTCTTCCAATTCCCACAGATTATTCTTTTCTTAGTAAAAGATTTCTTCCACGTCGAGAGAGCATAAAACTGGCCCGTCAGGTAGACGATTTCTTAGTTTTGGCTCGTGAAGAGGGACGATATACACAGAGGGATTGAACACAGAACTCGTAGTTACCAAAAGGTTCACTTGAGTTAAATCCTTCCCTTTTCCTTCCTGCTCTTTCTTCTTCTCATCTCCTTACCGGCTGATAAATTCTCTTCCTGTTCACTCTTACTGTCAACTTCCTTTCCCTTCGAAGACTCTCCTGTTTCTAGCACTACTTTCTCCATCTCTTCTACTCTAAAACTCGACTTGACCTTCCCGTACCAGGCTGCCCCTTGGTGCCTTGCTGCATCATCACTTAAAACTGTCGGGACATGCCATTTGATGTCAATTCCAGCTTCCTTCAACTCATCTAATGCCTCAAGGCATGCCAAATCCTCCCACAAAAGTCTGATTTCTTCGTCTTCTTCATCATCAGTGTTAGAAGGGGGAGACCTTCTCCCTCATGGATGATAAAGATCAAAAAATTATCAAAACCATCATCTATTAAATCCTCAATAAGGTCATTGATCAGCAATGTCTCTTGACCGAACGACAAATATGTAATGGGATTTAGTTTCGTCATGGAGATTATGAATTTTGTGGGATCAAAACTTTCTGACCCTTCTTCAACAGCATTCACATTTTGTTGAGTTGCATGGTTCGGTAGAGGATTGGTGGTCACATTTGGTTTTTAAGTTGCAGTGACTGGAGGAATCACCTTATTATCAATTAGGTTCTAGATCTCCTACCAAAATCTCATGCAGTTGTTAGTTAAATGACCGTGCCCCTCGTGGAAAGCACAATACTAAGTCGGATTATATCTAGGCTGTAAAGGGTTTGGAGGTGGGGTCGGCTCCAAAGGCTTTAGGAGGCTCCTTTCAATCAAGCAGCTCAAGATGGAAGTTGATGGTACAGTGAGTTAGATAAAGGTTCTCTTTTGGTTGCAAGGTTGACTTTGGGTAGCTGGCTGGACAGATGGGTTAGCTTGGTTGGGGTTAGGGTTTAGCAGGTTCACTTCGTAGCCTCGATTCACGTCATTGGTGGCATTGTTCGGGTTATTAGCATAAGGATTTCTAGCGGCTCTTTGACTCGATTCTCTCTTCTTAATATCCCTGAACTCGATTCTCTCTTCTTAATATCCCTGAACTGTAATGCATCTTCTATCTACACCGCAGCATCAAAAACCTGCTCAAACATCATCAACGGCTATTTTATCAGGTATTTGTGAAATTGTGGCTATAGATTCTTCACCACCATTCTTACTTGCTCCTTTTTAGTAGGCCGATTTGTCATTTTAGCAGCTTTGGCTCTCTAGTGGGTTAGAAATTCAACGAAGGTCTCCTTAGCCTCCTGCCTAGTTGTCTCGAGTTCTTGAGTATTAACATTGTACTGAATGTTGTAGTTATACTAGTTGACAAATGCGGTAGCTATGTCCTCTTAGGTTCTCGTCTTCACTGCATCCAGAGATAGAAACCACTTCTGAGTGGTTCCTAACAAAGACTGCTTAAAGAGCTCGACCTTCAACTGATCATTAATCCCCTTCAGCGACAGGGTTCCCGCGTACATGCTCAGATGGATCCTCAGGTCTCTGATTCTGTCAAATTTATCCACGTTGGGCATCTTAAATTTCTCAAAAATCTTAGCATCGGGGAATAAATAGAGTCCGTCGACATCCAACATGTAGTCTTCAACCCCTCGGGCTTTTCTCAGAATCTTTTTTAATTTGTCAACCTTTTTAGACAAGATTGGCTATTTCGTGGCTAGGATTTCTAGGATTCCTGGCCGAACAGGCTGTGTGGCTACTTGTTGGGCTCCCTCGAGTCCCACATTTTCATCCCAAAAGTTATCTTCTACCCCATCTTCTTAGTTATTTTCGAGAGCTGCATTGGGGTCTACAACCTGAGTCTATAAATCCTAGATCTGTACCTGATAATGTGTCTGAATCCTAGCTTGGTTGGCTACATAGTGTTAACCCCTTCGACTGTCCGCTGCAACTATACGATCGCCCTCATCATATCTGTCGTAGTAAATTTCGAATCTTCCATTGATAACCTCAGCTGATCTACGCGTCTTAGTCATCCGCTCGAAGATCTGGCCCAAGTGCGTATAGGTTCTTCTCTACTTGGAGCTATTATCCCGGGTCTTTAAACTGAAAGGACTCATGTAAATCAGAGGACTCGTCAACCGGGTATAAACTCAAAATAAACTCGTGTTCAGCAATGGGACGGGTAAACGATAACTAACCGAAATTGGGGTACTAATTATATAAACAAAAGCATCCATAAAAGAAAATCACATAACCTTAAAAGATTTATTAATCCTAAAAGAAGGGGTCTAAAAATCAATATGGAACATGATAAGGCTGGTAGGTCTACACTCAATGTACCTTCTGAATAGAGTTAAGAATATACCTCTCAATGCCAGGAATGGTGCAAGGCATGGTCAAACAATTGTCAATAACACTTTTTGCCACATCTATGGAAGCAAGTGGCTAAAAAGCTTGCTGGCTTCCCCGACATAGCCCCGAGACAGTGAACTGATCGGGGTATCGGGTAGGCGAAGCGAGGGTTTCAGAACCAAGCACACAAATATGTAAAATGCAAATGCGAACACCGATGAAAAGTTTACAATAAAAACCATTCCCATTTCAAGTTAAACCTTCTTATGAATTTTTTTTTTTTTGAAAAACCACTCCCTAGCGGAGTCACCAGAAAAACTACAAGCATTTTTGAGGGACGAGGGGGTGTATCGGATATGTATTATTTTTGTAACAATGTTATTTTCCTTTTAAAAAAATTCCAAGATATTCGAACACGTTATTAGAAAAATGGAGTCGCCACATGATTTTTGAGAAATACCAAGATAAACAAAAAGAATGCTGTAGGTCTTTTAAAAACGTAACTAGAGAAAAAGTGAGTTCGGGTACTAAGGTACGAAAAGGGATGGTGCTACCCTTTTCACCTAACTATGAGGTTGATCTCTACTTTGTCAATATTGGTTCTTGTTATAAATTTTTTAAAGGTAACATATACAAAATGGGAGGGTAAGGAGAGTTTAAACAAAAGAAAGCAAAGAAACAAAATCATAACTATAATACTAGGGTCATGCAACTTAGTTATTATTTTTGGATATGCGACACATATCATTTGAGTAAAGCAAAGTGAAAAACATGTGAAAAAAAGCGAAATAAAACAAATAAAGCCTAAAGGTCATGTAATAATGTTTCTGTCTCTAACATGCTGTGCATAGGCCATACAAAATGAACAGAAAAGATTTGAATACTATTTTAAGCTACTAGACATGTAGGAAAACTCATGGTCGTAGCAACTAATTTTGCAACCATGATAAAATAAGTCAAAAACACACGCGATCGTGACAAAATAGGGTTACAGCGAGAAACTAAGATGAAAAATGTTACGGCCATGACAACCTAAAGTTGCGGCCAAGGCATTTTGGGGTCCAGAAAGGGTATAGTTAACATACAGGGTCAAAAACAAACTCAAACGAACAGGACATGCAGGACAGAGACCATAACCCATTTATTATAGGCTAGATATATCATCATCCATCCTCTACAAAAGCAATATCTCTATAATAGAATGCACAGGATATCAAAATGAGTAACAGAGTACTTAAAACACATTTTCATGTCACTAGCCTCATAAAACTTCACGATCGTAGCAAAAGAATATAGCGGCCATAACAAATATTAAGATAAAGCAGCAACAATTGGAATAGAAATGACGGCCATTATTGTAAGTTTTAAAAAAAAGACACGTGGCCGTGTTGGGAATGTATACTGAAAAGTCATATTTTTTATGTATTTTATTCTGGATCCCTGACATATTAATGAGAAACATTTGAGTTGGTTTTGCATTTATGGTTTTATATTTACATTTATGATGTATGAATGCATAGTCCGTATATTCTGTCTACTATTTGACTCGGTGCGTGCTGCACGGAAGATCGGGTCAAAGATTCTGACAGATTATACAGGTAGGCTCACAATCGCAATGGACCCAGACATTCCATTGGTACGATTGTAGTACATCGTT
>JAULJZ010217838.1:0-18032 GCA_032270985.1 Heliamphora pulchella | reverse complement strand
AGATTTTGTGTTTGTTTATATTTTTTCATTATGATTGTATACAAATCGAAATGGAGTATTGTAATTAAAGATATTATAATTGTGAACGAACCTTTGAGATTTCAAGGCTTTATTGTAAATTGGATATGTGCGAGAATATAAATGTTTAAAGAGAAGTTTTTATATCATTGGAACTTAAATTCAATGGTGAATGAAAGTCGTTGATGATGACCCTTAGGAGGAATGGTTTGGGATTGGTTCACGGACCCGGGTTTGGGTCGTGATACAGAATCTGAGGGAGTGAGAGCGCTAGAGAGAGAGTAAGGAATGCAAGAATGAACCAAAACCGTGCGCCTGGGGGGCCTTATGCGCGTACGAAAGTGGCGGTCGTCACCTTTCATTATGGCGACCGCTATGTTAGCGAAGGGACACATGACGACTGCCATGTTGGAAGGGTTTTTACCAGGCGGCCGCCATGTCAGAGGGGTTTGGGCTTGGCGACTGCCAGGTTGCCAAAAGTCACGTCAGGTTAGTTTGCCATTATGACGTTTTGGGGTTTGAGAGGGGTTGTTTGGGCCTTTCAATATATGTTTTTGTTTATCTTATTTTTATTAATGTAGGTTATTTTCTCTTTGTTTTATTAGTAAAATTAATTTTCAGAAAGCATAAAATTTTTAATTATTTTTCTTTAAATTTTTTTATTTAGTGTGTGTGTTCTTCTAATAATGATATTTAGTGTTTTTCAAAAAATGATTTTATAATCTCAGGTATTTCTTAAAAATACTTTAAATTATTTTTTATGTATTTAGAAATAATTCTAAAAATAATTTTGTGTGTTTTAAACCCTTATCTTTTCAAGGTGTAATTTGTAATTATCCTTTCCGATAAATCTAATTTTACAGTCATAACTTGGCGTTTAATTAATTTTATCTCGCGTCCCATCTCAAAATTTTAGGTATTAAACACGACCTATTAATTCGCAGTTATTATTCCCAATAAGTTTAATTTTAAGCCGTAACTTGGTTTTTAATTATTCTTTATCCTGCACCTCGTCTCGAATTTTTAGGTCTTAACTCAATCTATTAATTTGATGTTTTAACTCATCGGTCCTCCTCATGACCTTAAACTGACTCATCGGTCCTTCTCATGACCCTAAACTGACTCATCGGTCCTCTTTATGACCTTAAACTGACCCGTCGGTCTTTCTTATGACCCTAAACTGGCTCATCGGTCCTCCCCATGACCTTAAACTGATTCGTCGATCCTTCTCATGACCCTAAATTGACTCATCGGTCCTCCTCATGACACTAAACTAACTCGTCGGTCCTCCTCATGACACTAAACTGACTCATCGGTCCTCCTCATGACCCTAAACTGACTCGTCGGTCCTCCTCATAACCTTAAACTGACTCACGTTATACATGTCTGCATTACACTATACATTTCATGCATCATATTTCTAATCTTGCATCCTTGCATTTTGCCCCATAAACTACATTTTGGTCTGATCCCTAGCAAAGGGGTACGTAGGAAGCTTGATGGAAATTCGGGTACGACTAACGTCATACGCATGCTTGTATGCTTGTGGCCTAAGATTGACGGCTCGGTCAAATTGTTGTCGTCTCTGGGTCTTTGATATAACTTGCTTCACGCATTGCTAAGCAAGTTATATCAAAGAAGGGCAGCTGTAGACACTATAATTTGACCTCACCTAATCTTAGGTGAATTCGATGATAAAAACAGGTGGAATGGTGCCTCAGTACGATCATCGGGAAGTGATCTAGGCTTGGTATTTGAACCCAAAATCTTCAAACCAATGAAATTTTATCGAACCATCAAAACTTGCTGGCTAAGTAAGGCGACCGCCGTGTTCATTGTGGCGACCGCCAATAGAACCTGTTGGAAACCCAAGCCAAATATGGTGACTGCCACCTTTTATTATGGCGACCGCCAGTTTGCATCATAGCGACCGCCATAGAACTTTGTGGAACCTTTCAAAAACATGGCAACTGCCAACTTGCATTTTGGTGACCGCCAACTCCAAATGGCCTGACGTGTCCCAAAAACGTGGCAACATCTCATTGGCTGAAGAACTCTATAAATACCATACCTCTGGTATGGTTTCAGGGGTAGAATTGGAGTGAGAGGTTTTGAGAGTGAAGCTCTGCCAAGTCGCTAAGTAATTTCGAGCCCCGACGCCGAACCCCTGTCGAAATACCGAGATTCGAGCCTTTTTTACGCCTACATTGCAAGCCTTGCTTGGATCACCAACCGAGGATTGGCTCATTGAAGTACATTCCCAACTTGAGGATTTTTCGGCAATTTAGGTATCCTGTTCAGATCCCTGATCCTTCTAACTCCATTCTCTCTTTTGGAGTGATCGGGTTAACTTTTAATTTCAATTCACATGTTTCTTTTATTTACGTAATTTACCTTGTCTATTACCAAAATTACCTTATGTAATTCCCTTATGTAATTTGTTCATTATTTAGTTGTTAACCCTTTTTTTTCACACTCACATCTAACGCATTTGTTATTTTCTTTATTTCATTAAGTCATTAAAACAGTGCTAATATATTTTGACAATTACAACTTGTTAGTGTTGTTAATTGTTATAATAATACATTTATATTTATGTGAATGTAATAATTAATACTACATTTCATATTTAAAGTTAATAGCTGCTTTTAATTTCTTACCTTTTTAGCATTAGTTTAGTTTCTTTTACTAGCATTTACTTTTATTTTCTTTTCTTGTAATGTTAATGCCATTTTCTTTTAAGTATTGATTTAATGTTCTCTTAATAGTTTTGTTTTGTTTTTCTTTTTATCACTATCATTTCTTTTTCTTTTTTTTATTTATGCTAATGTTCTTTTTTTTTCTTTATTTTATTTCTCTTTATTATTAGTTTATAATGTCCAATTTAGTATTCCTTTTTCTCTTGTATTAGTATTTCTTTCCTTTTCTTATAAAATTACTTCTCTTCTTTTTAATTAACTAGCTTTAATTTTCTTACATTTTTCCTTTTCTTTTGGTTCTTTTCCTTTTCCTTTTCCATTTAATGTTAATTTTATTTTCTCTCACATTATTGAACCCAACAAAATCATAAAAAATCTTTTAAGCTAGTTTTCATCTTTAAATGTAATTTTCTTTTCCTTTGTTTTCTTTTGAGATGTAAAATGAGAATAGTTAAATTTTCGACAAGTAATTCAAATGAACATTTTCTAATCTTTTCATTGTAGCATGTTTTTCTTTTTAAATTTTTCTTTATTTTCTTTTTCTTTAAATCTTTAAATTCCCTTTTTCATGTAGCCCTTGCTTTTAATTCTTTTGTTAGTAAATTTTCTTTTAAATATAGAATTTGCATGCATCTTTTATTTTTAGTATCTTTTCATCATATTAATGTTAATTTAGCTTGTTTTGACAATATGCATATTTTTTGTTTCTTTTTTTAAGATTTTGTTTAGTTTAGTGTATTTCTTGTTAACAAATCATGTTTAAGCAACTTTGACACTTTTTAGCATGTTTTCTTTTATTCTTCCATCTAAATCACGGTAATAAAATTGCATGCGGGTATGCTCCATGTATCCTTTAGTTAAAAATTACATGCCATAGGATTTAGGATTTCATCCTTTCATTTCTTTTGATTTGGAGTACTATGTACATATGTTAAGTACTTTTCATATTTGGTTTTAGATGTTCTCTATTTGCCTCTATTTTCTTTAGTTGCATACATTTGAGAAATTCTATTAAACAACCAATGATGATAAGTAAAGGCCAACCTTATGGTTGGGCGAACGGGGTGCCTAACACCTTTCTTGATTCGTACCTTAGCCCCCGAACCCTCTTTCTCTGGTTAAAACGCTTTAAGGTCAGTAGCCGTTTTTATTTTTCTTAGTTTTTTCTCAAAAACTAAGTAGCGACTCTATTTTCAACAAAAGGGATTTTTAAAATTTGGCTTTCAAGGTGTTAAAATATTTTCCAAACATCTTTGAATCCCCTTATTTTTAAAACATTTCAAAACCCCTAAATCTCAACGCCACAGCATGCCCTCTATATGACTATCAAAAGTCTTAGCCGGTAAACTCTTTGTAAATGATCTATAAGGTTGTCTCCTTATGTAAGCTCTATGTCTGACTAGAAATCCGTCTCTGTACCTCAAAGATACTAGACTGTTTGCCTGGTAAACTAACATATAATCTTTAGTCTTTTTTCAAGTACTTGATTATATTATTGACCGCAGTCCAATGCTCCTGCCTTGAGTTAGATTAATAGATGCTTCCTACTACTGAAGCATAAGGAAGTACCTTCATCTTTTCTATCTCATCAAGTGTCTTAGGACACTAATCCTTAGATAGATTGATTCTATGCCTGAAAAGGAGAAACTCTTTCTTGAAATCTAACTTGCTAAAATGAGCAAAGATATCATCGACATACTTTGCTTGTGATAAGCTCAACATCTTTTATTTTTGATCTCGCATGAGCATGATTCCAAGGATGTGACTTGTTTCTCCCAAATTCTTCATATCGAACTGCCCAGATAGCCATACTTTAACTGTAGATAATACCGCCACATTGTTTTTGATGAATAAGATATCTTTTACATAAAGTACTAGAAAGATCACCACTCTTCTGTCACGCTTCTAGTACACAGAAGACTCATCCATACTTAATGGCTTGATCAAACTGAGTGTTCCAAAACCTTTATATCTGCTTAAGTCCATAAATGGATCTCTTAAGCTTACAAAACATGTGTTTCTGGCCCTTTGCAATGAATTCGTCTAGTTGTATCATATAAATACACTCATCAAGACTTTCATTAACGAAACCTATCTTGACATCCATTTGTCAGATTTCGTAATCGACATGTGCGACAATGGATAAGAGAATTCGGATTGACTTAAGTATGGCTACCGGCAAAAAAACTTTCTCATAATCGATCCCTTCTTTCTAAGTAAACCATTTAGCAACAAGCCTAACTTTGAAGGTTTTAACCTTCTCGTCTGCTCCTCTCTTTCTCTTGTAGATCCACTTCCATCCAATAGGTTTTATCCCTTCGGGTGGTTTTACAAGTTTCCAAACTTGATTAGAATACATAGATTCTATCTCCGAATTCATAGTCCTTTGCCAAATATCTGCCTCTTTGTCTTGAAGTGCTTAATTATAGTTACAAGGTTCGGTATCTAGTTTTGCTGGGATCCTATCAAAAGACTCTTCCAAGAATATTTACCGGTCAGGCTGATAAATAACCCTCCAACTATGATGAGACACTACCTGTGTTTGTGTACTAGCAGTAATATACTGTGCAAAATCAGAACCCTGCGCATCAGCACCCTGTTCTTGATTTGCATCTATCCCGATAATCCTCCTACTATGACGAGGTAATGGAATATTAGTGACTTGTGCTTCCATTCTATTGGTATTTTCTCTTAGTTTTTTCAGAATAAATTTTCTATTGGGCCTATGATCCATAATATATTTATCTTTCAAGAATCGGGCATTGGTGCTAACAATGACCTTCTGATCCTTAGGATTATAAAATAGACCACCCTTCATCCCCTTGGGATATCCCATAAAGAAACAAACTTCTGTCCTTGGTTCTAACTTACCCGCATTCCCTTTTAGCACTTGTGCTAAAAGCTCTCAAATTCGAACGTGTTTCACACTAGGCCTATGCCTGGTCCACAATTCTATGGGAGTAAAAAGTACTGACTTAGAAGGTACCATGTTTAGAATGTAAATCGTTGTTTCAAAAGTGAGTCCCCAAAATGAATTAGGTAAACCTGAATAACTCATCATGGACCTAACCATCTCCATAAGAGTCTTATTTTTTTTTACTACACCATTCTGCTGCGGAGTGCCAGATGCAGTCAACTGGGATGTAATTCTCTCTGATGACAAGTAGTCCTTAAACTCTCCAAAGAGATATTTTCCACCATGGTCGGATCGTATTGATTTAATACTTTTACCCAGACGCTTCTCTGCCTTTGCCTTGAATTCTTTGAATTCCTTAAACTCTCCAAAGAGATATTTTCCACCATGGTCGGATCGTATTGATTTAATACTTTTACCCAGACGCTTCTCTGCCTTTGCCTTGAATTCTTTGAATTTCTCAAAACATTCAGACTTACAGTGCATCAGGTAAATGTATCCATGTCTTTAGTAGTCATTAATAAAACTAACAAAATACTTAAAGCCACCTCTACCTGAATTGTCATAGGACTACACACATCAGAATGAATCAGCTCCAACGGTTCTTTAGCTCTATAGCCTTTGGTTGAAAAGGGCCTCTTGGTCATTTTACCCTCTAAGCAAGATTCATAGATTGAAAGTGCCTTCACTTTTAATGAACTCAAAGGTCCATCAGCTACTAGTCTGTTTATCCTTTTTAGATTAACATGACCTAAGCGTAAGTGCCAAAGAAACATTTGATTCATTAAAAAAAGAAACTTTCTCTTATATGGTAAATTATATGTGTTATTCATTTTAATTAGTTGTAGTGTGAAAGAAATAGAAGTAATTAACATAAAGATCATCCATCAATATATTAAAATAGATAACTTATTTATTTTTCTTAATAACCACAGAGTTATTAAAATAAATCAAATATTTATCTTTAACCAATCTAGAAACGGAAACTAAGTGCGTTCTAATAGAAGGTACATAAAGGCAATCTCTCAATATTAAAACTCGATCTCTAACAGAACTAATAGTGACATCTCTCACTGCAACTGCTATTACCTTTGTATTATTGCCAATTTGCAGATATATTTTTCCATCATTGAGTTGTCGAGTTTCCTAGAACCCCTGCAATGAATTGCAAACATGATCTCGTATCTACACACCAGATACCGATAGATAACACCACTAAACATGTTTTTACAACCAGTGAACAGAAATTATCCTATTTATTCTACCTTTTGAGAAATACTGGACATAGTTTTTTCCAGTATCGTGTCTGGTTGCGATGAAAATATCTACCTTTCGATTTTTTCATACCAATTCGTGGTCCACTAACTACCTTAGAGATCGTATATCCCTATTTCTGAACCTTTTTCTTTTTCATACCTTTTGAACCCAAGAAAGAACCTTTTTCAGAAATAAACACATTTCTTGGTATTGAAAGAATACCATTGATAGTTAAAGCTATATCCAAATTACATTTTCAGTCAACAAAATTTGGTCCCGTTAGTTTAATTTCTTTGCGTATTAAATCGAGTGGGTTGAAAGTCATTTTAATCTTGAGAGTTACATAATTAAAAAATACCGTTAATTATGATGAGCAAAACTTTGAATTCATTTTAATTTGGTTCCCTTTACCATTTTAAAATTAATTCATCAGCAGCCTGGTATTCTGAGAATAGTATGCTTCGATGGGAGGATGTCTACTATCCTTCATAAAACTAGACACGCCAATTTTTTTTAATTTGACTCTCTAGGCAACTGACCATGCAAAGTAAAATTAAATAGCTGACATAGTTTCTGTCCAATATATAATTGCAGTGACTCAGATGGAGAGAATACTATTATATACAGCTAAGTATTAACCATCACCTAATCCCAAATCAATCGCTTCGCAATGAACCCTTCAGATGGAGAAGTGATCCATACTAACAATTATCTAGAATTACCCCTAAAGGAGGTTTGTACTGACAATACCGCAATTAATCTGTTCATTGGGGAGGAAGGCCTTACTGTCGACACGCAGGGTTTAATTGTATCACCTACAAACTGGTGATGGAGACCGCGGGATTTATTTGTGAATAAATTCCCTCTTCTATTTAGATTTTTAAAATATTTTTTAGGATTATAAAAAACTATTTAATTAAAATAAATTTAGTAATTTTGAAAAATGCACAATTTTAAAGAATTAAACATCTTCTCGTGAACACGATTTCAAATATTTTAGTTTATCAAACTATCTTTTCGTGTTTAAATACGTAACAAAGAAAATTTAATAAATACACAGTTTTTTCTTCATCTTTTCAGCTAAGGTAGTGATTAAAAATATTTATTTATTTTATTTTCTCTTCCACATTTTTAAAAAAATAATAATTTAGTTCGATTAGATATTTTTCTATTTCATTAATTCAAAATTCAAAATTAATTCTCACATTTTTTCAAAATATTTGATTTTAAAAAAACATCTTAAACATGATATTTTATAAAAAAATAAAATATCTAAAAAAATTTCATTTAATTAATACTAATTAATTAAAAGAAACTTAATTTTATTTTCTGTTATAAAATATTTTAATTAAAATCAAAATTTTGAATTAATTAAATTAACTGGATAAATAAAACAAATATGCAATCATCCATGCAGTTCATATATATATAAACACGATGCATATATCCCGATTTTATGATCTAAATGAAACGTTGAAACATTTCAGTCTCCCGGAAAGGATAAACTGTAATAATCCTCTTTTATCTCTAATTTTTGTATCCTGATTGCATCAGGCTTTCTTGATACTATTTGATGTATTAATATATATCAAGTTAGTCATGTATCTATCAGAAAATCAACACAAAACAACCACGGGAGAGAGAAAACAACTGGCCACCACCATCCACCACAGGCGTCGCCTTGTCGCTATATTCAGACGATTCTTGCCACCTCATCCGAGCTCCATTTTTTACAAGCTTTATATCGTTCGAAAACTCTTGAAATATGAAAAAAAATTTCAAAAAATATACTAGAAAATTGTCCAAAAATTGGCCCGAAAAATTACCCGAACCACAAAAAATGCTACTGGTTGCAACAGCACTGCGTCGCCAACTTCCCGAGGCTTTTTCGACCTCTTTCCAAACTCCATTTTCGACGTAGTTTATACCAAAAAAATATCTCAAAAATTATTATTTTTTAAAAAAAAATTTGCTCGAAAACAGCCTAAAAAGCTGCCAAAAAAACTTCCCAATGCTGCTGTCGCCGCACCCCATCGCCGCGGCCTGGAACCACCAACTTGTTGAGGCTATTCCGGCCTCATCCGAACTCTATTTTGACGTTCTTTATATCATTGAAAAGCTCTCAAGAAATAAAATTTATTTTGTCAAAAAACACTCAAAAATAGGCCAAAAACTACTGAAAAACTGCTGTCGCCGGCCACCAGCGCAGCCGCCTTAAATCGCTGCCCATTTGGGCTTTTTTTGGTGGTTCTTTGATACTGGTTTTTTTTGCAAAAATAGCTTGATTATCCATCCACACAATTCTTTGAAGAATGCCTCGAAAATAATGCCAAAATAGCCCCCAAACATTGCCATCGTCGGCCTGTTGTCGTCTGTTTGGGTCGTGATGTTGGTCGAATTTTTTTAGGTGTTAGAAAATATTTTGAGGTATGTTTTAATGCTATTTTATGTTTAAAAATTACTCCAAAAATAATCCCAGAAATGTCCCAAAAAATCATCAAAATTACCTCCGAACCGCTGCCGGCAAAGCCGCCGAAACTGGGATGTTTTGGTGATTTTTTTCTGCTATTTTTAACTTATTTTTATGCTATCTTTTATACATAATAGCATAAAAAAACTCACCAAAAAAATCATTTAAAACCATTAAAAACTTATCGCGATTTATGGCCCATAAAAGCCTGAACCACCGCCAGTGCCGCTTTCGTTCTTTGTGTTTTTAGATATGTTCAACATGCTCTTAAATAATCTTTTTACCGATATTTTAAAAATAAAAACTAGGTATTACATTAAACCTATAGCCCGAAGGCTCACATTTAATCTATCACGCTCAACCCCCGTGATTAAAAATAATAATTACCATTCATACAATTCAATCAAACATTAATAATAAATAACGATAATAAAAACGGGATTAGAATCAAATTTAAATGAATTTAAAGTTTTGCTCATCATAATTAATATTTTTTTTAATTATTTGATTTTCAGGACTAAAATGACTTTTGATCCACTCGCTTTAATATTCAAAGAAAATAAACTTATGGTACTGAATTTTATTGACTGAAAAAATAACTTAGATGTAGTTTTAACTACCAAGGGTATTACTTCAATAATAAAAAATGTGTGTTTCAGAAAAAAGATTCTTCCTTTGGCCCGAAAGACATGAAGAAGAAAAAAGTCTAAAAATAGGGATACACGATTTCTAGTATAGTTAGTAAGCTACGAATTGGTGTGAAAAAGCCGAAAGGTAGATATATTTACCTGACACAGCACTAGAAAAAGTTATGTCTAGTATTTCTCAAAAGGCAAAACATACAGGGTAATTTCTGTTTACTAGTTGTGAAAACATGTTTAGCGGTGTTATTTACCGGTACCTAGTGTGTAGATACGAGAGCCACTAATCATATCTGCAATTTATTACAGGGGTTTTAGAAAACTCGACAACTTAGTAATGGGGAGATTTACCTGCGTATGGAAAATAATATAAAAATAACAGCAGTTGCAGTAGGAGATGCCACTCTCAATTTTGGTAGAGAATGGATTTTAATATTGTAAGATTGTCTTTATATATCCTCTATTAGAAGGAACTTAGTTTCCATTTCTCGATTGGCTAAAAACGGATATTTAGTTTATTTTAATAATTCTGTGGTTATTATGGATAATAAATGGGTTATCTGTTCTAGTATATTGGTAGATGATCTTTATGTTATTACTTCTATCTCTCCTACACTATAACTAACTAAGTTAAATAACACATCTAACTTATCATATAAAAGAAAGTTTCATTCTTTAATGAACCAAACATTTCTTTGGCACTTATGTTTACGTCATATTAATCTTAAAAAGATAAACAGACTGGTAGCAGATGAATCTTTGAGTTCATAAAAAGTGGAGGCACTTCCAGTCTGTGAATCTTGCTTAGAGGGTAAAATGACCAAAAGGCCCTTTTCAGCCAAACACTATAGAGCTAAAGAACCACTAGACCTGATTCATTCTGATGTGTGTGGTCCTATGATAATCCGGACTAGAGGTGACTTTGAGTACTTTGTTAGTTTCATTAATACTACTCAAGGTATAGATACATTTACCTGATGCATTGTAAGTCTGAATGCTTTGAAAAATTCAAAAAATTCAAGGCAAAGGCGGAGAAGCGTCTGGGTAAAAGTATCAAATCACTACGATCCAATTATAACGGAGAATACATCTTTGGAGAGTTCAAGGACTACTTGTTATTAGAAGTGATTACATCCCAATTAACTGCACTTGGCATTCTGCAGCAGAATACTGTAGGAAAAAGAATGAATATGACTCTTATGGAGATGGTAAGATCCATGATGAGTTATTCAGGTTTATCAAATTCATTTTGGGGACTCACTTTAGAGACAACAACTTACATTCTGAACGTGGTACCCTCTAAGTCAGTACGTTCTACTCTTACAGAATTATGGACCGGGTGTAAGTCTAGTCTGAAACACATCCGAATTTGGGGGTGTTCAGCACATGTGCTGAAAGAAAATACGGGTACGTTGAAACCGAGGACAAAAGTTTGTTTCTTTATGGGGTGTCCCAAAGGGATGAAGGGTGGTCTATTTTATAATCCTAAGGATCAAAAGGTCATTGTTAGCACCAATGTACGATTTTTGGAAGACGATAATATTATGGATGACAGGCTCAATAGTAAAATTTTTTTAGATGAAATGAGAGAAAATACCAATAGAACGGAAGAACAAGTCACTGATATTTCATTATCTCGTCGTAGTGGGAGGATTATCGGGACAGGTGCAAATTAAGAACAGAGTGCTGATGCACAGGGTTCAAATTTTGCACTGCTTGTTACTGCTAGTACACAGTCACTGGTAATGCCTCGTCGTAGTGGGAGGGTTGTTCATCAACTTGACCGATATATGTTCTTGGGAGAGTCTTTTGACAAGATCCTGACATAACTAGATACCGAGTCTTGTAACTACAATGAAGTACTTCAAGGCAAAGATGTAGATCTTTGGCAAAGGGTTATAAATTTAGAGATGAAATCTATGTATTCTATTCAGGTCTGGAAACTTGAAGAACCACCCGAAGGCAGAAAACTCATTAGATGCAAGTAGATCTACAAGAGAAAGAAAGGAGCAGATGAGAAGGTTTAAACCTTCAAAGAAAGGCTAAATGGTTCACTCAGAAAAAAGGGATCGATTATGAGAAAACCTTTTCGACAAGCAGGCCAGTGGCGACGGCGCCCAGCGGCAAGGTTCAGGGGCTATTTTGGGGCTATTTTGGCACTATTTTTGAGGCATTTTTAAAGCATCGTGTGGTTGAATATTCAAGATAATTTTTCACAAAAAAAAAACTAGCATCAAAGAAGCACCTGAAAAAGCCCAAACGGACCACGGTTAAAGGTGTCAGCGCTGGTGTCCAGCGGCAGCAGCTTTCAGGCAGTTTTTAACAATTTTTCAAGCTGTTTTCAAGTAATTTTTTGACAAAAAAATTTCACTTTTCAAGTGCTTTCCAATGATATAAGGAACGTTGAAAACGGAGTTCGGATGATGCCGGAACGGCTTCGAGAAGTTGGCAGTTCCAAGCGGCCGCACTGGAGTGCGGCGACAACAGCTTTGGGCCATTTTTTGGCAATTTTTTGGACAATTTTCTAAAAAAAAATTTCTTAGAAAAATAGTACATTTTGAGAGCTTTCTTTCAGTATAAACTACGTCCAAAACGGAGTTTGAGAAGAGGTCAAAAAACCCTTGGGAAGCTGGCGGCGTAGTGTTGTTGCGGCCAGCATTGTTTTTTGTGGTTTGGGCAGTTGTTTTGGCCGTTTTTTGGGCAATTTTCTAACAGATGTCTTAACAGAAAAATCTCATATTTCGAGAGCTTTCCAACGAAATAAAGCTCGTAAAAAACAGAGCTTAGATGAGGAGGCAGGAGCTGCCTAAGGACGGCGGCAAGGCAGCACCGGTGGTGGCTGGTGGTGGCCAGCTATTTTCTCTCTTCCTGGGTTACTTTGTGTTGATTTTTTGATAGATACAGAACTAATTTGATATATATTAATATATCAGATAGTATCAGAAAAGTTTGATGCAATTAGGATACAAAAATCAGAGATAAAAAAGATTTTATATATATATATATATATATGAATTGTGTGGATGATTACATATCTATTTTATTTATTCTGTTTATTTAATTAATTTAAAATTTTGATTTTAATTACAATATTTTGTAATAAAAACTAAAATTAAAATTTTTTAATTGAATAATTTTAATTAAATGAAAAAGCTTTAGATATTTTATTTTTTTACAAAATATCGCATTTAAGAGAATTTTTTATAAAACCTGCTATCTTGAAAAAACGTGAGAATTAATTTCAAATTTCGAATTACTTAAATAAAAAAAATGTTTAATCGAAATAAATTATTATTTTTCAAAAAATGTGAAACGAAAAATAAAATAAATAAATGTCTTTAATTACTACCTTAGCTGAAAAGCTTAAGAAAAAATTGTGCATTTATTAAATTTTATTTGTTACGCATCTAAATACGAAAAGATAGTTTGATAAATAAGAATCTTTAGAGTCGTGTACACGGAAAGATATTTGATTTTTTCAAATAATGTATTTTTTAAAATAAATATATTTATTTTAATTAAATAGATATTTATAACCCTCAAAAATATTTTAAAAATCTAAGTGGAAGAGAAAATTTATTCACATATAAATCACGTGGTCTCCATCATCAGTTTATAGGCAATACAATTAAACTCTGCTTGTCGGCAGTAAGGCCTTTCTTCCAAATGGACAGATTAATTGCGGTATGGCTAATACAAACCTCCTTTATAGATAATTCTGGATAATTGTTAGTTGTAGACACCCCAATTTGACCCCGCCTAATCTTAGGTGGATTCGATGATGAAAACAGCAGGAATAGTGCCTCAGTTCGTTCCTCGGAAAGTGATCCAAGCTCGGTATCTAAACCCGAAACCTTCAAACAAATGAAATTTTTGACGAACCATCGAAACTTGCTGCCCAAGTAAGGCAACCGCCATGTTCATTGTGGCGACTGCCATAGAACTTTATGGAAACCCTAGCCAAAACATGGTGACCGCCACCTTTCATCATGACGACCTCCACCATTCATCATAACGATCGCCATAGAATTTTGTGGAACCTTTCAAAAACATGGCGACCGCCAATTTACATTATGGCGATCACCAACTCCAAATGGCCTGACGTGCTCCTAAAACGTGGCAGCATCTCATTAGGTGAAGAACTCTATAAATACCGTACCTCTGGTACGTTTTTAAGGACATATTTTGAGTGTGAAGTTTTGAGAGTGAAGATTTGTTGAGTAGTCGAGCAATTTCGAGCCCCAACGCCGAAGCCCTGCCGAGATACCGAGTCCCGAACCTCTTACATTGAAGCCTTGCTTGGATCGCCACCCGAGGATCGACCCATTGAATCACATTCCCTACTTGAGAATTCCCCGGCAATCTAGATACCTCGTTTGGATCCCCGGTTTTTCTAACTCCATTTCTCCTCTTTTGGAGTGACTGGGTTAAAATTCAATTTCAATTTGCATATTCATTCCATTTATATAGTTAATCTTGTTTATTTTTGTTGTTTTCTTTACTTCCTTAGTTGTTAATTTCTCTACATTTCACACTAAGCACATTGTTTTTCTTTTTCTTATTTTTATCACTTCATCAATTTAGTGCTAAAATATTCTTACAATTACAACTAATTAATGTTGTTAATTGCTATAATAATACAATTATATTTATGTGAATGTAGTAATTAATACCGCATTTCACATTAAATAGTTTTTTTAAATTTCTTTTATCTTCCTAATATTGGTTTAATTTTCTTTATTAACATTTATTTTCATTTATTTTTCTTTTTTTAGTAACATTAATTTGACGTCCTCTTCTTTTTAGGCATTAGTGTAATGCTCTTTTTTTTTAGCATTTAAAATTCCTTTTCTTTCATGCAATATTAGCTTTAATTTTCTTTCTTATTAGTTTAGTACTCTTTTAATAGCTCTCTCTTTTTAATAATAGTGTAATTTTCTTTTGTAACATTTTATTTTCTTTTATTTTATCATTAGCTCTAATTTTCTTATTATGTCCCATTTAGTACTCCTTTCATTTTAATGTTAATACTTGTTTTAAAATTTCATTTTCTTTCTCTTTCTTATAGCTTTATTAAACCCAAAAAATTATAAAAAGTCTTTTAGTCTAATCCTCATTCTTTAGTTGTAATTTTCTTCCATTTTTATTTTCTTTTCCTTTGTTTCCTTTTATTTTTGTTTCTTTAAAAATGTAGATAGTTAAATTTCTCCTCTAACCCTTTTCATTTTTAGCATAATCCTTCTTTTTGTGAACTTTTTCTTTAAACCCTTAAACTCTATTTTGCCATAAAACCTTTACTTCAAATTTCTTCATTTGAACTTTTTTTAAGATTTTATACATTTTCCTTTGCTTAGTATTTCTTTTATTAAAAATTCATCATGTTAAATGCTAACATAGTTTATTTTGATAACGTACATGTTTTAGCTCCTTTACTTGAAAGCTTGCTTAGAATAATTTAGTTTATCTTTTGTAATAAATCATGTTTAGGTAATTTTAGCCTATTTTTACTCTTACATTTGAGCCATGCTAGTTTAGATCATTTTGATAAAATCGCATGTGGGAATGTTTCATGTATCTTTTAGTTAGAAATTGTATGTCATAGAAATTAGGATTTTTATTTTGGTATTTGCTTAATTTGGAGTGCTATGTACATATGTTATGTATTTTTTATATTTAATTTTGAATATTCTCTCTTTGCCTCCACTTTCTTTATTTGCATGTATTTGAGAAATCCTATTAAAAAAACCAATGATGATTAGTAGAGACTAACCTTACGGTTGGGCAAACGGGGTGTCTAACACCTTTTCCGATTCGTACATTAGCCCCCGAACCCTCTTTCTCTAGTTAACGTTTTTAAAGATCAGTAAACTATTTTTATTTTTCTTAATTTTTCTCAAAACCTAAGTGGCGACTTTATTTTCAAAAAAATGGAATTTTCAAAATTTGGCTTTCAAGGTGTTAAAATATTTTCTAAATATCTTTGAAATCCTTTATTTTTTACCAGTTTTAAAAAACCCACAAATCCCAATGCCACAGTATTTTCTAGCGACTCCGTTGGAGATTGGTTTCTAAAACGAAATAAGGGGACTTGTGAGATCCTGACCCATATTTTTTTGGTGTTTTTTGACGCGCATTTGGTGTTTTCATCGCTGCATATTTTTACGAGTTTAGATGCATGATCAGGGTTAGATATTCATGCGGGGTAGGTTCCTGGGGCCGTGGGGTGTTGCAGCGTGAATTTTGAAAAATTTCAAAAAAAGATATTTTGGAGGCTTATAAATATTTGGAGTTAGATATTTTCAAAACTTAACTCCTAAGTTTTCTCATTTTTCTCTCTGCCTTCTCTCTAAGTTCTCTAGGGCCTGGGGTTTGGTTTTTGACGATCAAACTGCGGATTCTTAGTATCAGATCGAGGGTTATGCAACCATCCGATCAGATTTTGATTCGGCGAAGCTCGATTTTGCATGTGGTTTGAGGCGTCGAGTTTTTAACTCACCGAAGTAGGATCTTAAACTCTCATGTCTTATAAGGGTGCTACGGGTAATCGTGTGTGTTTTTAACAGTTAGATTGCTATAGATCTGACTTTATTTCAAGAAAATCGAATTTTGGTTTCAAAAAGGGGTTTTGTGTTGATTTCGGTGGATGGAATTGGGTTTTGAGATTTTTCGTTCGGTGATTCTAGATGTTTTGGGCTTGTGTATGTCCGTGAGTGTTATATATACGCTAATCGGTAAGTTTAAGGGTGTTTTGATGCATCATAGTAGATGTTTGAGAGTTTGGGGGCCAAGAACAGCAAGAACAGCAAAATCTGGGTTTCTCTCGGGTGGTAGCTTACTCGAGCGCCCGATGTTCGCTCGAACGGACTAGCTGCATAGGACCGTTTTGTTTTGATGTTATCTTTCTCGTTCGGACTCGGAATTAGGTCGTTCTTCTACTCAAATTGAAGCCCCGGAAGTCCTCTTTCCAATGAAACCTCTCTCACCTTAAAATTATTTTTTTAGAAAAAGTTATGATCAAAAGAGTGAAGGTGTGCCAAGATTTTTAAATCGTTTTTCACCCGTTTTTGACCGAATGTTTGGGAAAAGGTTGTTTTTCATCCTTGTTGGCCCTTTTGACCTAATTCCGTGTTTCATGGGACGTTGTGGTGTTCTTGTAGGCGTCGTGGGTTTGTGTTGTGCGCGTGTGGGCGTCGTGGGTTTGTGTTGGGCGCGTGTGTGCGTCGTGGGTTTGTGTTGGGCCCATGTGTGCGTTGTGGGTTGTGTAGGGCGCGCGTTGGGCGTGTGGGAGTTCGTGTTTGCCGTGTTGGGCTTGTGGGGCTTCGTGTTGGCCGCGTTGGGCGTGTGTTGGCCCTAGGTTGTTGTTTGATGTGAGATGGTTGGGTTTTGATTTTCGATTAGCGTCATATGGTATTCAATTGATTAATTTATGAGAATTAGTCAATTCAAATACCTGTAGATTCTTTTTGGGGTTCGGTTGGTTGTGTGATGGTTTCGGGACTCATGTGGTGGCCTCTCGATCGATTGGGTTATGGGGCTCAATCGACTGCTCTCCTCTAATGATTTTAGTTGATTAGATTATGGGGTCCTTTCAATTGAAGTCATGGAGAGGGTGTTGGTCATTTCATGCGGGGTGTTGGTGTACGGTTGTGTCCGTTGTGGTTCGTGCATCGTTGCGTGCGGGGGTTTGGTTTTATTTCTCGGTTTGAGTTTTCTCCCAGTGTTGACCGCTCGAGCGGGGTGGTGCCAGAGTGTTGGGTTGGTGGTTAACTGCTCGAGCGGGGTTGTGGCAGTGTGTTACGTCGGTTGGGGACTGCTCGAGCGGTGGTTGAGCGCTCAAGCGCTTGGGCTGTGTTGGCCTCCAGATTGGGTTTTGGTTTTGGTTTTCTGTATCGTTGGTTATCCAGTGTGTGGACGGGTCCCGGTTTGTGGATGGGTCGTTCGGGTATCGAATGACGATGTGTGTGGCATGTGATGTCGTGTCGGGTCATATGGCGGGTGGCGTCATGATGTGAAGTTATATGTGGCTTTGTGCT
>JAULJZ010217827.1:0-18033 GCA_032270985.1 Heliamphora pulchella | reverse complement strand
ATAGAATCGATCATCCCGTTGATCCCGCTCAATACACTCCAAGTGTACTAACACATCGAGCTCAAACATCGAATTCCAAAAACCTGAATTCGATCTGTTCGACCTAACCAAGACCAGCTACTATAACGATGTATTAAAATCGTACAAATGGAATGTTCGGGTCCATTGCGATTGTGTGCCTACCTGTATAATCTGTCAGAACCTTTGATCCGATCTTCCGTACAGCACGCACCGAGTCAAATACTGGACAGAATATACGGATTATGCATTCATACATCACAAATATAAATATGAAATCATAAATGTAAAATCATCTCAAATTGTTTCTTATTAATATTCTAGGGATCCAGAATAAAATACATAAAAAGCATGACTTTTCAGTATACATTCCCCACACCATCAATCAAGGGATCTTACATTGGTTTTCGAGCCATTTTATGCAAGAAAATACTTTAAAAGTTAATTTAATGTATCTTTTTGGTGTCTTTTGCTACTGAAGCCTATTATTTTAGTATGTTTATGATAAATATAGTATTCCCATGTATTATCATAGTTTTCATAGAAATTGACTAAATAGATGTAGTCTTTTAAGTCAAATTAAGCTATTTTGGTAATATATGACTTTTTGACTTAATTTGTTATGTAAGAACTTCAATAATGATTTGTTTGCTTTTGTTAACTTATAACACTATATTATTAAGTATATTACTTGCTCAATAAGTATTGGATCATCATAATACTTGATTTAATACATTTCTCATCATTTTAAGCAAAAAAGAAAGCAAAATAGCTACTTTTTGGCACTCTTCCCAAGGTGGTCAGCCACTTAGGGGTAATTTTGTTATTTTTGATGTTATTTTATCCTTTGATATTTAATTTTACTTAAATCCTTAATTTAGAGTATCCATGTGTTAAAATTTAGATTTTTATAACTTTTTGTTGTACTAGGGGCAAAATAGTCATTTTATCCTGTTTATGAGGATTTTTAATTTTTAACTCATTATTTCATGATATTTACTTCATTTAGAATGTTAGGGGACTCTTTGGGTGTTAAGGTTTTGTTGCATGAGTTTGGGACCTTTTTGGGGTTTCCAAGCCGAACTTAGGGTTTTCAATTCGAGTTAGGATTTTGAACCTCTTCCGTACTCTATGGTCTCGTGGACTATCCCTTACTAAGACTAGGATTCGAGCAGGGTCGTTACAACATCTTACTGTCTTGGACGTGACATTTGCTTAAAGGCTAAAATCATGAAAACTCTCTTTAAAACTCTCTGTTATTTATTTATTTCAAGGTTTCTCTCCCTTTTCCTTATTCTATTTTGCTTTACACTTTTCTGTACCTCAGTCTATGTTCTTGTTAGAGAATGAATGGTAGATTTGGCCTAGATCAAATGGGTTGTGGTCTCCATTCTATACACCTTTCTTTTTGTATGTTTTGTAGTTATAAAAATATGATGACAGCAACCTTTTAATGTGATGGCGATATGTTTTGTTAAACTAATAGTAACGGCCGTTATCTTTTTTTCCATGGTCGCACATTTTTCTTCTCATATCTTTCGGTCGCCATATCCTTTTGCTACGGTCGTGAGGTTTTATGAGGCTAGTGACATGAAAAATGTATTTCAAGCACTTTGTTAATCATTTTTAATATCCTGTGTATTCTATCTTGAAATACTACTTGTATAGAGGATGAAGGGTGGCAGATCTAACCTAAAATAAATAGGTTATGGTCTTTATCCTGCATATCCTGTCAATTTGAGCTATTTTTAGACTTTGTATGTCGATTATACCCTTTCGGGATCCTTAAAAACCTTGGCTGCGACTTTTAATTGTCACGACCGTGAGATTTCTTTATTCTGTTTCCCGTTGTAACCTAATATTTGTCACGGCCGCATGTTTTGTGACTTATTTTGTCATGGCCACAACATTTGTTGTTATGGCCGTGACTTTTATGTATATCGAGTAGCTCAAAATGGCGTGCTAATTTTCTCTGTTTATTTTGTATAACATGTTCATAGCATGATAGGGACAAAAGCATTGTTGCATGACCCTTAGACCCTTATTTGTTCGTTTTATCGCTTACTCGCATGTTTTTCACTTTGCTTTGCTCAAACGATACGTGTGGCATATCTAAAAATAATAACTAAGTTGCATAACCCTAAGATCATAGTTAGGATTTTGTTTCTCTACTTGCTTTTATTTGAACTTTCTTTAACCTCCCATTCTGTACGTGTTACCTTTAAGAAGTTTACAACAAGTACCAATATTGACAAAGTAGAGGCCAACCTCGCAGTTGGGCAAAAAGAGTGACTAACACCTCCTCTTTTTGTATCTTAGCCCCCAAACCCTCTTTTTCTCTGGTTACGTTTTTTAAAAAACCCGCAGCCTTCTTTTTGTTTTTCTTGATTTTTTTTATAAACCAAGTGGCAACTCTATTTTTCTAAAAAGCGTGCTCGGATACCTTAGATTTTCTTATTCTAAAAAGAAAAGGGCATTTTTGTAAAAAAATAGATATCTGATAGACCGTCTCCCCCGAAATCAATACCTGCAATGACAGATTCGGTTAATAAGCTTTGCAAGCTTTATGGGAGTGAGATTGTCCGACTCCACAGAGTACTAGTTTCTATCATCTTAGATCGAGATCCCCACTTCACTTCACGCTTTTGGCAGAGTTTAAAGTCAGCCATGGGGACGAGGTTACTACTTAATACTGCTTTTCATCCTCAGATAGATGATCAGTCGGAGCGCACTATTTAAATAGTCGAGGATATGTTGCGAGCGTGTGTTCTAGACTTTCATGGGTCATGGGAGGACCATTTTCCATTGGTGGAGTTCGTCTACAATAACAGTTACCAATCGAGCATTGAGATGGCACCTTATGAGGCATTATACGGTAGACCTTGCAGGTCACCCATTTGTCGGGCCGATGTTGGGGAGACGGCTGTGTTGGGACCTAAGCTTTTGCGTGAGACCACGAAATAGGTTGACGCAATTCGTAAATGTTTAATGACCGCACAGACTCGTCAAAAGAGCTATGCAGATAAGAGAAGGAGGCCGTTGGCATTTGATGTGAGGGACCATGTGTTCTTCAACGTCTTGTTACAAAAGGGTTTGATGAGATTTAGGTGGAGCGAAAAGCTATCACCATGTTTTATTAGACCATTTGAGATCCTTGATAGGATCAAACAGGTAGCCTATCGCCTTGCCTTGCCACCGCAGTTAGCATCCGTGCATTACGTTTTCCATGTGTCCATGTTGTGCAAGTATGAGTCGGATCCATCTCATGTTTTAGATTGAACCGAGTTGCGAGTGGAGGATGACATCTCTTATAAGGAATGACCGGTAAAGATTCTTGACATAAAGGAATAAGTTTTGCGTGGGAGGACCATTACATATGTCAAAGTCTTATGGCTCTATCATGGTGTTAAGAAGGCCATGTGGGAGCTCCAATCTGAAGTCCGAGCAAAGTATTCTGATTTATTTGCATCGTAGGTCGTGTAGCAAATTTTGGGGACGAAATTCCTTTTACGGGGGAGAGTTGTAAGACCCAATTTTTTTTATTTTGTTAATTAGTATGAGATGTTTATTATTTGACTTTGGTTAGATATAAATTGCTGAACATATGTTGATTGTCATATGGGTGATGGTAGTGGGGTTGGTAACTCTCGTTTGACTTTAGGATGGATCCACCGATGTGCGTGGAGACCTGCGAATTTTAAATTAGAAATAATTTTAAAATTCGATAATTAATGAGAAATTAATTTTGAGTTGATGAGAACTTAAAAATATTAATTTAAACGTTACTGATGCATGTATGTAGATTAGAAATATATCACAAGATTTAAAATGCTTAAAACATTTTTGAGTGGTGTGTGAGTGGGGTGTGGGCTCCACCCACTTAGCTTCTCATGGAAGACTCCTCTTCTTCCCTCATATCTCTCTCTCTCTCTCTCCCTCATTTCTCTTCTTCTCAAGCTCCATCAATGGATACAAACAAAACTTAGGCTTTCTTCCCTCTTTTCTTGGTCTTCAGGCTTGATTTTGGCGACACCATAGTGACGGAGTATTGATCTACTCGATGAGAGCTTTGCATCCATCGAAATGAAATTTGGTTTTGACGTTTTCGGGGGTCCGCGGGAAGTTAAAAGCTTCAAATTTTAACCGAAATGGTAGGATTCTAGACTACCATAGTTCAAATGTTAGATTCATGTAATTGATTTCATTTTTGGAAGATTAAAATGCTTTGAGTAGTGATTTCATGCCTTAAACACTAGTTTTGTTGATTTCATAAGAAATGAAGTGGGTTTATGGTGGGTTGGTAGTATGTGAGTTGGGTCTTGTTAGGTTTATGAAATTTGAGAGTTTAATTTTGATATGATCTTGAAAATAAGTATGAATCCATGTTAATATCATAAAAGGGTGGATCTTATTATATTTTTTTTGAAACTAACCTTGAGGGTTTGGGTGTTAATTTCAAGCTCGGGTTGAAATTATGTAACATTGTGGAAATGTTATAGCTTTATCATGGATTTTGGGTTGAACCCGTGTGGGGTAGTTAACTCTCATTTAAATGATTTATTTGACGGGTCGAACAACATGGTTAAATTGGGCTTACATTGCCCCTCGGTGAAAGTCCGTAAAACTTGTGCAAATAGGTGCTTTGCCCATTTGGGTTAGCCCCAGTAAATGAAGTGGTTGTTGTGAATGGTTGTTTGCTGTTGTGTGGCATATTATAGAGCTTGGGATTGGCTAGTGAGTCCTGGTGTAGCTCAGACCTAGACCAATTGGACAAGACTCCGTAATTGTCAACCGAGTCCTAGTGGGAAACAAGGTCGGTACATAGCTAAATCATTAGTAGTTGCATGAGGAGTATTGATGAATTGTTTGATTTCATGATTTTCAAACTATTGAAAGAATTATATGAATACCTTGGATTTTTGGTGGAAAATCGATTACAAACCTTTTGGGTGGTAATGTTATTCGTACAATAGTTAATTCCGTGTCACGCATTTCTCTTGTTAGTTTACTTCTATTGGACTTCGGCTCGCGTTGTTAGAATAAAAACATTTTCAAGTGATGGAGATGCCTCTTTAGCTTGATGATGGAAAAGATACGTGTTTTGGATTTCGGAGTATATGGGGCTAGCATGTGGAGTCTTGGATTTCTTTTGGTTGTTGAATTATATTAATTCGAGATAAAAAATGTTGTAAATCCCATTTAAAACTTTATGATTCATTTTGTAAATCCTTATAATTAAATTCTTCAAGGTTAGAGTAGTTTTTATATGGAATCGATGATGAATGATTATGGTATTTGGTAAAAATATTCTTATGTCATAAGGCTTAAAGCCCTAATTCCATATGATGCATGAATTGCATGTTTGAATGAGAGTGCAGGTCGTTAATCGGTTTGGGTGTTGAGGTTTGTGTTTTGAGAGGCTTTTGACCTTGGTTAGAACTTAATGGGAGGTTTGGGGATGTACTTTGATTAAAGTTCCTTGTTTTAAAGTTGGTTTTCATCATGTTTTATGCTTTGAAACCATTTTCCTAAATCATGGTGTTAGTGGATCTTTTGGTTTCAAAAATAGTGCTTTTGCTGGGTTGGTCTCGGGCAGGGGACCGCTTGAGCAGAGGGGGGTTCGCTCGAGCGGTCAAGTGGTAGTGCGTTTTTCCTTTCCCTCTGGCAAGTGGCCACTTGAGCGGGGGTGAGTCCGCTCGAGTGGTGAACTGGTTGTGTGTTTTGTTCTTGTCTCGGCTAGGTGGCCGCTTGAGCGATGGTGGGCCCGCTCGAGTGGGATCACCTCGGGCCCACCTAGGCTAGTTTATGGTCTTTTTTATATATATGAAAGGTATCTTTTAATTCGGGTTCCTTTTCAGAAACTCTTTTTGGTAAAATCAGAGTCTCGAGAGTCTCCTTTCAAATCTTTTGACTCTCCTCTCTTAAATTGTTCGATTTAAATGTTTTCCTTAAGAAAGGGGGTTCTAAAAATGGGTTTTATAAAAGACGGTTGTCGTGGGATAACCCTTTGTAGAGTTATCATCGGAAGTTCTTATGCCTCAATTTTTGGGGTGTGACATTAATACTTTGTTCCTTATTTGAGATTGGCCTTTGATTATTTTTGGGCCTTAGTTAGCATCTTGGGCATGCTTGTACTTGGGCATGCTTGTACTTGGGCTTACCCTAGGTTTGGTCTATTCGTCTTAGGTCTTGTAATCATTGTGCTCCGAGTGATTGGTTCATGATTTAGGATTTCTGTCATTCCTGCGAACGTTGAGGTTTACTATTAGGGTTTCTAACGCTTGTGTGTTTAGATTCACTGTTAGGGTTTCTTACGTGTGTATTCGTTTAGATTCACTGTCAGAGTTTCTAACCTGTGTATAAAAGAATGGGTCATCACAATTCTTGAGTTCATGCATCTTGTCAAACAACCTACCTCTTCTAAGAACAGGAGAATACTCAGAATAGGAATCAAATATACATTGCAACTGAAAATAATTTGGTCGAATATGCCCTTTGACTTCACGGTGATGACAAATGGGTATGAATTTAGACTTTCTTATCTCATCTTGCTGAATGGTGGTTTTACCGGTAAGAATTTTTCCTTTTTCATTCCTTTCTATTAAGGGACCAACATCTATTCTTTTTGAACTCACTCCTTACCTCTTTCACTTTTTATGAAGATCGATGCTGTTGTTGCTTGAGTTGGATTGCCATTTTTTTCTTTTACTTTGAATGATTTGCTCAACGAAGCACCAGCAAACCCAAGTCTAGATCTATTAGTTTCCAGTTTTTGATTTCCTAGCAACCCATCTAAGGCTACTGACCCTGTATTCCACTTCTTAAAAGTATTTTGAGCATTAGAAAAATCATTATCAAGTTGAGCAAATTTAATTCAAGTTGAACAAATTCGAATACCATAGAACAAATTTCCAAATTATATCCAGGGGTATCCTGGCGCGAACAAATTTCCACATGTCGGTAGAGGTCTGCTCGAGCGGAGCTTGACCTCTTGAGCGGTGGTAGCCTGGTGAGAACATCTATAAAGCTTGACATGTCTTGGTTTTTTAACCTATCTTTCTTCCTAAGCTTTTTTCTCTCTCTTTACTCATATTCTCTACTTTCTCTCTAACTTCTTGGGGGCCCGGGGCTCAGTTTTTGACAATGAGATCGTAGATCCCTACTATTGGCACCGGGGGCTATGCATTCATCCGGATAGAATTTTATTTCGACGAAGCTCAATTTTGCACGTGCATCGAGACGTTGAGTTTTTGACTCATCGAGGTAGGATCATAGACTCTCATGTCTTATAAGGGTGCTACGTGTAATCATGTATGTTTTTACCGGTTAAAAATGCATGAAAAATCGATATATGTTTCAAGAAAATTAGGTTTTGGTTCAAAACCATTTTTAGTTGATTTTGGTTGGATGGAATCGGATTTTGAATGTTTCTTTCGAGGTTCTGTGGTAGTTTTGGGCTCGTGTATGTCCATGGGTATAATTTGTGAGTTGGTAGGTTTATGCGTGTTTTGAAGCATCATAATGAGTGTTTGAGAGTTTTGGGGCTTGAAACTCAAAACAGGGGAAAATCTGGATTTTTCTTGGGTGTCTGCGCGCTCAAGCGGACTGGCTGCGCGGGGCCTTTTTCTTTTGATCATATCTCCCTCATTCGAACTCCAAATGGGGTCATTTTTGTACTCAAATTGAAACCCTAGAAGTCTTCTTTCCATTGACACCACTCTCACAATAAAAATCTTTTTACAAAAAAAGTTATGACCAAAAGATTGAGGATATGTCAAATTTTCTTAACTATTTTTCATCCATTTTTGGCCAAATGTCTTATTAGACCCTTTTTTTTCAAATTTCTTGATCTTTGGGGTTTAGTTCTTGGACTCGGCGTTTGGGTTGTTACATGAGTGGTGGGATTTAATTGACTGACTCTCCTCTTGTGGCTTTTCGATCAATGAAATTATGGGGTTCTGTTAGCAGGATCCATGAAGAGGGGTGTGGGTCGTTTCTTGTTGGGGTTAGTCGTATCGTGGCCTCGGGATTTGTTTAGGTTATGTTTTCATCCTCGGGGGTGACGTGTATAGTTAGATGAGTGGTTTTAGTGCTTGGTTAGATGCGGGGTGTTGGTGCACGATTATGTGCGTGGTGGTTGGCGCATTGTTGGGTGCGAGACGTGTTGGGTCCAATGTTCTTTTCTAAAAAGGGGGTTTTGGGAAAAAACCTGGGTTTTGTGAAAACATTTATGAAAATCGTGTTGTGGGAGGTTTGGCGTTGGCCTTCAGGTTAGGTTGTGTTTTGTAGGTTGTTGTTTATCCCGGTGAGTGGGCGGGTCGTACCGAGTGTGTGGCATGTGATGTCGGATTGTGTGGTAGGTGATGTCGTGGCGAGATATGTGGCGTCGTTGTGTGAAACATAGTGTTTTACGTGATTTTTTGCATTTAAAACTCTAGTTTTAATTATGCATGTTGCAGGATGGATATGTGGTCTTGCGGTATCGAAAACTTTAGTTTAACATGTGTGTGTGTATGGTTATGTGGACGGACAGAGACGTGGTCCGATGTCCCATGGACAGAAAAGTGGTCCATTGTATTTTGGACGAAAAGGTGGTCCATGAATGGAAAAGTGGTTTGATGAACGTTAGCTCTAGTTAACGTGGACAGAAAAGGGGTTCGATAAACATTAACTCTAGTTAACAATGCATGTGTGTGTGTGCGTAGAAATTGGAGGGACAAAAATGTGGTCCTCGATGCAATTAGGTGTGCATATCTGAAGGACAGGAAAGTGGTCCTGAAGAGACATGTGGTACGTGTGTCGCCCGTAGTGCATTTTGTGGGTGGCATGTACCGCGTGAGTTACATGTGTTGCATACATATACCAGTTTTCTTTAAGGTTGGTGTGAGTCAATGTATATAATGGTGTTGCATGTGGACTCGTGAGAGTCGAGGCTCGTAGGAATCGATCTTTGCATTTAATTATAGCATATTTGTATGTATACAAAACTATTTTCAAACTGCTTTCAAGGCTCTTGTGAGTCATGATATAAAACTATTTTCAAACTTGTTTTGAGGCTCAGGTGAGTCGTATCATACATATTATTCTGCTAGCATGTTTAGCTTCTATTTCATGTTTGTCTAGTTTCTGCTGAGCTCTGGCTCACAGTGTGGAATTTGAAATATTTTTTTTAGGGACCGGTCACGCAGGTTGATTCAGAGGAGCCAGAGGGGTGAAAGATTTGTAATCTTCCTTGTTTCTTTTGAACCATGTATGTTTACATGTCAACAGTGTTGGAACCGCGTGTTGTAAGCCTAAGGGCGATAAATATATACTTAAATGCATGTATGCTTTATTTTGAGAGTATAACACGTGGTTGGGTGTTATGTATGGTTGTTGTTGGGTGTTTCACGTGAGCCATAGTTTGGGGCATGACAACTTGGTATCAGAGCCAGGTTCGAATACCTATGAGTTGTGGAAAGAGAGTGCATCATCTGGTGAGGTTGATTACGTGTGCTTGATTGCATGCGTTTAGCTATTTTGATAGCATAAGCATGATATGTGTGAATGTTGTGTATGTGTGAGCATGGGGGTTAAACCTTATGAATGATTAGTCTTTCCTTTGGGCATTTGGATTAACAAGCTTGGAAGCCAAGCCAGAAATGTGTTTGGTCGACGTATTTTTTGGCAAAGAATCTGAGTAGGTTATCAAAATGGACGCGTTGCTCTTGTCAGTTCTCCTTGGTATGTGGGGTTGTTTAGTATAAACCTATGTGGCTATGTATTAGCATGCTATGTGGTTAGCATTTATGCTCATGCAATATGCTGCATCTTATGTTATGTTTTCCTTTTATATAGACGTGATGTCTGAGAGGAGAGGAAGTGGCCTTGGTTGAGGCCGTAGCCGTGGTTTTGGCCGAGAGGATGTGCCTATCCCTGATGCTGGGAATGCAAATGCTCCCCAAGGACCTATTGAGGCGGTAGGGTTATTGCGTGCGCTGGTTGGCTCCATTGGCCAGCTGGTTGAGACCTCTAGGGGGAGTGGGAGAGAGCCCAAGTTGAGGGCAACGGTGGCGATGCAGGAGTTCAGACGTATGGATCCTCCCACCTTTGCTAGGGATCCTAATTCTATAGTAGCTACCGAGTGGTTGGAGCTGGTGACCCAGATCCTCGATACATTACAGATTGTGGAGGATGATTTGCGGTTTCCTTTTGCTACCTTCCAGTTGAGAGGGGATGCTCACGAGTGGTGAAAATAGGCCTGGAATACTATAGAGGGCACGTGGGTAGCTTTCATAGGGGTTTTTCTAGAGAAATACTTTCCAGCTTCTTCACGGGACTCGTACAGAGAGGAGTTCTACGCTCTCACCCAGGGGGCGATGAGCATTGTGCAGTATGAGGCTAGATTCACCAGTCTATCCCGATTTGCACCAGAGTTTGTGGGTACAGATGAGTTACAATCGAGGAGGTTTGAACAAAACTTGAGGACGGAGATTAGAGAACGAGTGGCAGGGATGGGGCTGCATGTTTTCACAGAGTTGGATGAATCGACAGCAAGGATTGAGAATACCTTGAGCGAGATTCAAGGTTCTAGGGAGATTAGAGCACCGTAGGGTGGGATGGAGGCTCAGTTAGGTTGACGCTCCAGCAAGAGACAGAAGTCCTCTGGCCTTAGTTTTCTCCTATCTAGGTTACGACAGTAGTTTTCTACACCAGCACCATCGGTGGCCTCATTTGGGAGGCCGGAGTAGGCAGGGTTGATCTGTTATCGGTGCAGGCAGCCCAGGCATCGTGTGGTGGATTGTCCCCAGCTGAAGCAATCTCAGAGTTCGGTGCTAGTTCAGTTGCAGCAGAGGGAGCCGCTAATTTATTTTGGGTGTGGTCAGATAGGGCATATTGCTAGAAACTATCCTTAGAGAGACGTGTGCCAAGTATGGCTGGTGCAACACCAGTACTGGACCGACAAGGTTATCACCAGCCAGCAATATAGACTTCTAGGGTGATAGACCGCGGTGCTTCAGTTCAATTTGTACGACAGCCGGCAGTCCCAAGTTATGGAAGACAGGCCAGGATGACACACGGTTGAGTGTATGCTCTTACAAATCCCAGATCTTCTAGGGCACCAGTTGTGTCGGAAGATGTAGCTACTCCTCCGGGGAGTAGAGGTACTTTCTAAGTATGCAAATTTTGGGCCAGTGTTCTTATTAGCACAGGAGCTTTGTGTTGCTTCATTTCATCTGTGTGGGAGTTGGTGATGGGCTCCGTGGGTTGAGTGTTGGGTGCTAAGACGCCGGTTGGTGAGCTCGTGGCCTCGGGAATTATTTAGGTTTTGTTGTCGTCCTAAGGGGTGACGTGTTTAGTTAGATGAGAGGTTTTGGTGCATGGTTAGATGCGGGGTGTTGGTGCACGGTTGTGTGCGTGGTGGTTGGTGCATCGTTGGGTGCGAGACGTGTTGGGTCCGACGTTCTTTTCTAACAAGGGGGTTTTGGGAAAAAGCCCAGGTTTTGTGAAAATGTTTATGAAAACCATGTTATGGGAGGTTTGGAGTTAGCTTTCGGGTTAGGTTTTGTTTTATAGGTCGTTGGCTATCCTAGTAAGTCGGCGGGTCATATCAGGTGTGTGGCATGTGATGTCGAGTTGTGTGGCAAGTGATGTCATGGCGGGATATGTGGCATTGTTGTGTGAAACCTAGTGTCTTATGTGGCTTTGTGTTAAAACTCTAGTTTTAATTATGCATGTTGCATGATGGATATGTGGTCTTGCGGTATCTAAAACTTTAGTTTAACACGTGTTTGTGTATGGTTATGGGGACGGACGGAGACGTGGTCCGATGTCCCGTGGACAAAAGGGTGGACCGTGAATGGAAAAGTGGTTCGATGAATGTTAGCTCTAGTTAACATGGACGAAAAAGGGGTTCGATATATGTTAACTCTAGTTAACAATGCATGTGTGTGTGTGTATGTAGAAATCGAAGGGACGAAAAAGTGGTCCTAATGATGCATTTGGGTGCGAGTATCTGAAGGACGGCAAAGTGGTCCTGAAGAGGCATGTGGTGCGTGTGTCGCCCGTAGTGCATTTTGTGGGTGACATGTGTCGCGTGAGTTACATGTGTTACATACATATACCTGTTTTCTTTGAGGCTCGTGTGAGTTGGTGTATATAATGGTGTTGCATGTGGAATCGTGAGAGTCGAGGCTCGTAGGAGTCGATCTTTGCATGTAATTGTAGCATATTTGTACGTATACAAAACCGCTTTCAAACTGTTTTCAACGCACTTGTGAGTTGTGATATAAAACTATTTTCAAACTTGTTTTGAGGCTCAGGCAAGTCGTATCATACATATTACTCTGCTAGCATGTTTAGCTTCTATTTCATGTTTGTCTAGTTTCTGCTGAGCGTTGGCTCATGGTATGGGATTTGAAATATTTTTTTAGGGACCGGTCACACAGGTTGATTTGGAAGTGCCGGAGGGGCGGAAGATTTGTAATCTTTCTTATTTCTTTTGAACCATGTATGTTTACATGTCAACGGTGTTGGAACCGCATGTTGTAAGCCCTAGGGCGATATATATATACTTAAATGCATGTATGCTTTATTTTGAGAGTATAACACGAGGTTGGGTGTTATGTATGGTTGTTGTTGGGTGTTTAACGTGATCCGGAGTTTGGGACGTGACAACCAGGTTATTGTTGCTCACCGCAACCACTGTGCATGCCACCACCCACTACCACTAGCGGCCACTACTCTTTTGACGCCCTTACGTCGCTAGTGAACGGCTCCGATCGCTAGTAAACTACTCCGGTGAACCCGAACCAAAAAATTATCATTTTAAAAATTTTGTTAAAAATAGTTTCTTGGGCTATCTTTAGACAATCACAACCGTCACCCCAAACCTCCATTTTCAACCGCCGTATGTTTAGTAAGATTCACCTCATGTCCGCCTACGTGTAGCCACGAACAGCCGTCAAAATCAACATCTGGATTGTCTAGACAAGTGTCCCAAAGTCGGACGAAAAATCACAGCGCAAGCGATGCGTTGCGCCATTGCTATGCTGTGTTCATGCATGGGTCATTACGGTAATGCATGGGAATTGCATGGGCCATGTTTGGCTTGTTTTATTGTTTATCTGGCTTTTTTTTTAAAAGTTCTTATTAAAATTAATATTTTTACATATTATGATTTTAATAAGTTTTTATAAGAATAAAATTAATTTTGAAGCTTAAATATTTAAAATTTTAAATGTAAACAAGGGTTAGGAATTTTAATAAATTAACTAAATTAAGTATTATTTTGTATAAGATACAGTTATTAAATTAGAATAAAATTTAATTTAAGTTTTCATTAAAATTTACATTGTGAATTTTAGTTAGTTTTATGAAAATCTAACTTTTAAAGAAATCATGTTACATGAGAATAATTGTGTTTACACAATTTAGATTAGAAATTTATAGTAAAGAAGGGTTAACACCATTATGAGAAATTTCTCTAAATTTGCATTTATTGTGCTTGTACTATATTTAGAATTTCTGAACGAAATTAAAATCAAATTCTGCTAGACCAAGTGAGTCATTTGATATCTGAATGAGTCTTTGTTTCATGTTAATACTTGATATGCTATACTGTTTAAGAATAGTCAGTGAATTATAATGATTGAATGAAAACGAATGAATGAAAGAATGATCGGTTAAACGGCGTCTTAGCCGCTAGAGGACGTTAAGTGTATCAGCGAGGTGAGGTTATCAGGGTAGGACCACGGCCAGGTAGCTATAAGGAATGATTATGTCCACCGTATTAATTATGTGGTCGCTCCCTACTGAATTCTAGCAAACCGTTTGAAATATATTATTCTAAAACTACGTAATAATTAATAATTCAGATATAAATGAACTCACACTAGCTTTGCTAATAGATGTTGAAATTACTCAGGTGACGCTTAAATGGATGGAAGAACCGGTAGCCAAGAAAAGAAAGTTTTAATTTACACATTTTAATTTCAATTTCTGTAATTTGCACTTCAGTTTCTGTATTTAGCCTATGAAAGTACGTTTTAATAACGTTGGATGTTAACTTCACTATTTAGCCTACCTCGTGCACCGATTTTCGCAACCTACCTCATACACCAACACACGCACATGTGCATCATCAACTAGGATTTACATCTACTGGATCACTGATTCATCTAATCCATTTCATACACATGCAAACCTAAACCAGAATTTAGAGTATATAACCATGTATCAACACGACGTTCCACAAAACACGTCACATGCATATAAAACTCTAGGTTTTAAAGCATAAACCACGTTATACATAACAATATCATCTCTTATAATTCACTTACATATTTCGTACATGATAAACAGAGTTATATATGTATAAGCCAGTTATAAAATCACATAGCCACATATAACCCAACATCACGACGCCACTAGTCAAAATCGACATCCACTCACGGGGACAACCCACACAACCACCACTGGCCCAAACACTTCCAACACGGTCATCACAGACCCACGATGCTCACCCGCGCCAACACAACCCAACTTCAAACCACGCACCAAACCGTGCATCACAAACTGCATCTACCATGCACATCACGCACAAGGGCGACCCTCAAACGCACACCCGAGGTCACGTCCCGAGCCCCGAAACCACCACACAATCGACCAAACCCTAAAAGGAATTCACAGGTATTTAAATCATGTAATTCCCATAAATTCATCAATTGAATATCATAGGACACCAATCGGAAACCAAAACCCACTCGTAGAACCACCAAAACATAGCCTAGAGGTTCAGTCGATCGAACCCCACCTCCAGTCGACTGAACACCCTACTGGAAAACAAAAAAATGCCAAAACACACGGTTCAGTCAATCGAACCCCTTGGTCTAGTCGACCGAACCCAAGATCCAAACTTCAGTCGACCAAACCCCATGGTTTTGTCGAACGAACCACGGTGGAAACCATTTTTGAGCTACGAGTTTCTACATCCAAACCCCGATTCGAAACCTCCGAACTCCAAACCAACACCCGAGAACACCCACACGCCTATGCCTAACACCGAGACCTCAAAAGAAACTCCCGACACCCGATTCCATCCACAAAAATTGCCAAAATAAGGTTTTAAACCTAAAACCTAACTTTGAAACAAACGAAGATCTACAGCAATCTACCCGTTAAAAACACACACATGTTTACCCATAACACCCTTATACAGCAGTAGCGTCTAAAATCCTACCTCGGTAAGTTGAAAACTCGACGTCTACATCCACGCGCAAAATTGAGCTTCGCCGAAATTGAAATCTGACCGGATGGTTGCGTAGCCCACCGTGCCAAAAGCAAGGATCCACTGTTGGATTATTGAAAATCGAGCCCCAGGCCCCCGAGAACTTAGAGAGAAGGCAGAGAGAAAACAAGAAATTTACTGGAGATGTTTTGGAAAAAATATCTTTATAAAAATATCTAACTTCAGATATTTGTAGGTCTCCAAAATATCTTTTTTTTGAAATTTTTTGAAGTTCGTGGCACAACGGCCCACGATCCTGGGAACCTACCCCGTATGCATATCTAAGCCCGATCATGCATCAAAAGTAGTAAAAATAAGCTTAAAAAAACACATAACGCGTGTCTAGAAACGTTAAAAAAAGAAAACGGGTCAGGGTCTCACAACTCTACCCCCTTAGAGGAATTTCTCCCCCGAAATTCAACTCAAGGCCAAAACAGCAAGTCACCGTTCGCAACCGGCACAGGCACACGAGATGGTTAACTAAACCATTCCTAGGATATAGTCAAACAACGTAAAGCATCCTAGACAATGGCAAACTATCTCACAGACACGGGATGTACAACACATCCCAACCTCACATCCTCACCAACCACTGTCTCAACAAAACACACCATCCACGGGATCCATAACAAACCCCAACAGATGCAATGATGAACTGGCTCAAAACCTACATACTCAGAAAGTACCTCTACTCGCTGAAGGCATATCAGCATCCTCCAGCATGACCGGTGCCCTAAATGAACTGCGAGCTGTAAGAGAATACAATCGGGGTAACCTTACTCTGTCCTGTCCGCCATAACTCGGCGCTGTCGACTGCCGCACCGACTGAACTGATGTACTCCCACCTGCCATCCGGGAAGTCTATACGAACCTGCGTATACGAACCCACTAGTGTGTCCACCCTGCTCGGCGCACTGCCTCTCTCGGGATAATTCCTACGAATATGTTCGGACTGTCCACACTCATAGAAAACTGATGGGTCCCTCCCCTGCGGCTGCACTGGATCCAAACTCTGGGATGGTCTCAACTGTAAACAATTCACCGCATGATGCCCCGGCTGTCTGCATCGATAACAGGTCAACTCCCGCTGCTCCGGTCTCTCAAACAAAAATGGTGATGGTGCTGAAAATTGCTGTGATCCAGATTGATAAAAACTAGGGCCAGAGGACCTTTGCCTCTTGCTGGCACGCCTAGCTGTCTGTGCCTCCATACCATCCTGTGATGTCCTGGCCTCCATACCATCCTGTGATGTCCTCAGCCAAAGCATTCTCAACCCTCGCTGCCGCCTCCACCAGCAGTCTGAACACACTATATCCCATCACAGCCACTCGCTCCTTGATCGCCGGCCTCAAGCCCCGCTCAAACCTCATCGAAAGCAAGTCATCTGTGCACTCCACCTCCGGTGCGAACCGAGACAAGCTCGTAAACCTGGCCTCGTACTGCATGATGTCCATGGCCCCCTGGGCAAGAGAATAGAACTCCTCCCTGCATAAGTCCCTCCTCGAAGCTGGGAAATATCTTTCTAGAAAGACTCAGGTAAAAGCTGCCCATGTGACCTCTACTGTAGTCCTGGCATACCTCCACCACTGATGAGCATCACCTCTCAGCTGAAAGGCGGCAAAAAAAACTCGCAACTCATCCTCCATAATCTGTAATGTGTCCAGGATCCGAGTCGTCAACTCCAACTACTCTGTCGCCAGAAGAGGATCAGGATCTCCTGCAAAGGTAGGTGGATCCATGCGTCTGAACTCTCGCATCGCAACTGTAACCCTCGCCTCAGGCACCCTCTCCCTAACAGGCTCATCCCTAGCAACCAGATACTAGATATAACCAACAAGAACACGCAACAGCTCCGTCGCATCCATCAATCCCTGGGAAGCATTAGCATCCCCAACATCAGGGATAAGAATATCCCCTTGGCCAGCACGGCCACGGCCACGACCACGGCCTTTCCCTCTCCTCGCCAACATCGCGTCTAGATGAAAGCAAAACAACATATAAGATGCATCACATGGCATGAACATAAACGCTAAACACTTAGCATGCTATCACATAGCCACATAGGTTCATGCTAAACAACTCCACATGTACCGAGGAGAACCAACAAGAATGAATCATCAATCTGGATTACCTACTCGGATTCCCTGATAGAAATCACGTCAGCTAAACGCGTTTTTAACTTGGCTCCCAAGTTTGTTAATCCAAACGCCCAAAGGCAAGACTAATTAATCCCACAGTTCAACCCCCATGCTCACATATACACATTGTCCACATATATAACATGCTGACACGATCATGTTATCAAAGTGTGTAAACACATGCAATCAAGCACACGTAATCAACCTCACACGGTGATGCAACCTCTTTTCACGGCTCATAGATATTCAAACCCAGAGCTCTAATACCAATTTGTCACGCCTCAAACTCCAGGCCACGTGAAACACCCATAAGCAACCATATAAGATACCCAACCCGAGAATATACTCTCAATTTAAACCATATATGCATTGTATATAAAAGCCAAACGGCAACATTACATGGCTCCAACGCCCATAAACATGTTATAAACATACATGTAACAAAACTAACAAAAAAAAAGACTACAACTCTTCCACCCCTTTAGCACCTGCAGATCAACCAGCGTGACCGGTACCTGAAGAAAATTAAATTCCACACCGTGAGCCAAAGCTCAGCAGATTCTAAACAACAGATGCAGTATAAGCTAAACATGCTCGATAAACGAAGTG
>JAULJZ010217816.1:0-18034 GCA_032270985.1 Heliamphora pulchella | reverse complement strand
CCATAGAGAAAGAGGAGAAGCCATCTGAGTCAGAGTAACAGCAAATGGAGCCTCTTGGGCTATATTTATAAAGCTAGAAAAGGCAGAAAATTAAAATTTTGGCCAAAAGTACAATCAATATGGCGACTGCCACCTTAGAGTGGGCGACCACCAACTCCAAAAAGCACAGTACAGTGACGCCAGCCCTTTGACCAAGCGATCACCAGGTTTAAAATGGAAACCACCATGTCAGTCTCCTTGAAAGTGGTGACCGCCATGTTATATTTTGGCGACCACTATGTTTAAACACGGCGGGTGTGTGCTTGCAATCTGTGTGAATTGTGACAGTTGAACTATGCATCCATGGCAGTTTGAGCAGTAAGAGGATCATACAAATAGACGAATATAAGGCAATAAATGGCGTGAAGGCCCAACATGTATCAGAAAGGGATAAAATGTATCAAAATAAAAGCTGGGGGACCCAGGCCCAACAAACAGTAAAACTAAGGCACACAGGTCCACGGGTCAGGTAAAATTGGGGCACGCAGGCCCATCAAAATAAATGTATATGATTGGGGGAGGGGGAAGCTCTCTCCCTCACTAATGCCTGGGGCGGACCCAGTGGAACGAAGGATCGGCCTCATCTGAGCTCTCGTCCTCAAAGAGCCTCTCAATATAGTCATCCCCGTCGCTGCCAGAAGAAGAGGATATGGCTCTAGAACGGCTTCGAGCAGAAGAAATAGATCCTCGGGAGCGAGCTCTAGAGGAGGCAGCACGAGAACCATGACCTCGGGCTGGAGCTGGAGCAGGAGGAGCAGTAGCCCGTGGTGGTACTATGCTGGTAGCTGGTACCGAAGGCTGTTAGACAAAACCAGAATCAGAATAGAGTGCAGAAAAGTGTTGGAATTTTAGAAAGATCTATGAGGATACTTACTATGGCTGCAGGAGTGAAAGCGATGCCAACTGCTCGTATAGTGGCGTCAAGCTGACGAATTAGTGCCCTTTGACCCGTAAGTATCAGCAGTAGACGGTCCACCCATGCCTGATTAAACTATAGAAGGAAAAGGAAAAGACCATCAGACAAATAAAGTAGAAAATAAAAAATAAAAGGGGGGAGTAAGGATAAGAAAATACCTGGCCAATCTTTGCTCTGAACTTAGAAACTGGCAGGACTAGAATAGGAAGGGAGAAGGGGAAGCCATAAGCCACAGTCTGGATCTCCTAGGGAATCTCTGGGCCTATCATTCCACCAGCAGCTCCACCAGTAGCTCCACCAGCACCAGTAGCACTAACATCCGCACCCACTAGTGCCTGTCCTCGCCTACTGCCACCTGGGACAACCGGGCCGGGTCCTAATGGACCAAGTAGATGGGCCCGGGCCCAGGCAATGTAATCTCCCTCCGCCACCAATAGCTCAGTAGCGGGAGTCCCCACCAGCTTGAGGAGAAGATCGACTTGGCTCAGCTACTTAGTCTGGCGCATATAGGCGGGAGGAACCACTGGGATCCAAAAGTGATCCAGGCCGAGCGACTGGAAAACTATTCGCTCTCCTAGATAGTACTCCCATTCAAATGGACGCTCTAGCAGGATCCACCTGGGAGTGATATCCCAACTGCGCATCAAATCTGTGCCAGCCCGATCCTCTGCTTCTTGCCAAATGTCCCAGTGAACCTGCAGAGTACAGCGAACAATACAATATACAGTAATAAATTAAGACTGTGTAGTGAATGGTACGGTGAACAGTGAAAAGAACCGTGCAGTGAACAGTACAGTGAATAATACAGTGAATAGTGTAATAGACAGTATAATGAAGAAAGCAGTGCACATAATAAAGATACCTGGGTAGGAGTCAGCCGGTCCAGCAAAACCCAAAATCGGTCGATGTCCTTTCCCCCGGCCTTCTTCCCTTTCAACCCTCAGGACCACTGGGCTGCTCGGGGAATGACTAGAAGGTCTACTGCAGAGTTTGCCCGGACATGAAGCCCGAGGAACTCATAGGTTCACAACTGCAAAGAAGAAGATGTCAGCAGGCAGATGGTAACAGATAACAAAAATAAATAAAGAACTGCAGAAGCTAAATCATACCTCTCAGACCCTCCAGTATCCCCCAATGCTGAGCTCCTGAGGGAACCGAGTGAGAGTCCTCATGAAACTGTAGAGAGTAGCCAGGGCAGCGCCTCCCCAGTCGTATGAAGCGACCCGATCAAGACGATTCAGGCCGCCCAAGTAATGCAAATGAACGGTATTCTCCTTGTTCGAAAACAAGGACGTACCAAACATATACATCAAGAAGCCTCGGGCGACCCACTTGTAGTGGCGATGCTCGGTGCATTGGAAGTGTCAGAAGCGGTCAAAGAACCAAGTGTATCTGACTCGATCCCGGTCCATCTGCGCGGGGACAACCCCAAGAAAATACAGCAATGCGTCGGACGACTGAGCTATGGATGGATAAAATGGAATAGGGGCACCGCCCACTTGGATGCCCGTGATGAGCACGAAGTCCAGAGGTGTCAGAGTAGCCTCGAAGGTGGTGAAATGAAAAGTGTTGGTGGTATCCCACCACTGCTCGGCCAGGGCTGTCAGCCATACCCGATCATTGCTCGTCCTACCCAACAGGGGTATGAAGCGAGCAAAGCTGGAGGCATCGATGTAAGCCCGGCTGGGAGCGGGAAGGGCATCATACCACTCCAAAGCCTCAGACATAGTGACCAACCTATAAAGAGAAGACAGATAGAGAATATATAAAGAACAGATCGAGCAAGCAAAGTGCAAAAAAATATCTGAAGGCATAACTCTAGGTTCGTGTGTAAGTGACGACCCTTCGGTTTCTTTCAAGCCCTAGGAAACTAGCCACCCTAACTCTAAGTTCGTGTGTAAGTGACGACCCTTCGATTTTTTTCAAGCCCTAGGAAACTAGGCACCTTAACTCTAGGTTCGTGTGTACGTGACGACCCTTCGGTTTCTCTCGAGTCCTAGAAAACTAGGCCCCTTAACCCTAGGTTCATGATTTCTGCACATCTTAGTAATTCTAGACGTTTATTATTTTGTATCAACCGTTCTTTCCAAAAAATAAGAAATTTTTATATTTTGCCCCTTTCACCTTGACCGTTTTAGGATTAATTTGACCCAATCTTCTAAAAAAAAAAAATTTCTTCAAAATTCTAAGATTTTTTTCATACTTTCTAGGATTTTCTTAAATTTTTCTCAAAATTCTAAGATTTTTCTCAAAAGTTCTAGGGTTTTCTAAAAATTTCTAGAATTTTCTTAAATTTTTCTCAAAATTCTATGATTTTTCTCAAAAGTTCTAGGGTTTTCTTAAAATTTTCAAAATTTTCTTCAAATTCTTAGGATTTTCTAAAATTTTCTAAAAATCTTCCTAAAAGTTTTTCTAATGCCTCTTAAATTTCAAGAGTCTGTAAAAAATATATATATATAGATACATAATAAAAAAATATATATAATAAATAAAAAAATAATAAAAAAGAAAAGAAAATAATAATAATAGAAAATAATAATAATAATAAAAATAAAAATATATAATAAATTTGCCCCAAATTTTAGGATTTCTGACAAAATTCCCTCTAAAATTCTAGAATTTTTGAATTTTTCATAATTAGCCCCAAAAACAAAAACAAAAATCTCCTCCTTAATTTTCTTATGTTCTTCCTAGAAATGAAAATAAAAATTCAAGTCTTCTATTTTTAAAATAATTGCCCATTTTATTGTTTGTTCAATTTTAAGTGTCCCTACTATTTTAAACTCCATCGCTTCGGTACCTAAGCTAATTTCAAATTCCAACCATCAATCGCACCATCATCAACAATCATCATTAGCATTCATCAAACACATCAAGATAAATCATCATTCATCATCATACTCAGATCACATCATCATATGGGGGATCCTAGACATGCGTCTACGTTTGAGATATATTATGCCCTAGTATTAAAACAGTAAGAACAGGGTACATATCGATGGGTGCCGGCGAGACATATGATGGTCAGGCTCCCGAAGCAGAACGTCAGCAGCAACCTCGATAGTAGGAGACTCGTAGCGTCCCATCCCATGAGGAACCACGTGGTGAGGTAGTGGAGCGTATGTATGCGGGTTGAAGGGTGCCGGATGACCCTCTCCAGTATCGGGATCCAAGAAATCGACCACCGCGGCCTCAGCAGCAGCATCTGCAGCCGCCTGCGCCACAGCAGCTGCTTGTGCCTCCTCAGTAACACCGCGGGAGGCACGCTCTACCTCGAGCACCAGAGCATCCATCGCAGCAGCGGGCTGTGCAGGAGTAACTCTGCTGGCGGAAAGGATACCCATAGAAGAGCTATCAGCAGCAGAGGGGCTTTGTCGTGCGCCCAAGTCGTCATTCCCATGGCCTTGGCCCGCCATGAAAAAGGATGGGATCACAAATAGCAGAGTAAACATCGTGAAGCAAGAAAGGAGCAAAGGATAGGAAATAAGAGAAAGACAGAGAGTTGAGAGAAAAGTCGAGAGAGAGCAAGAAGTTAGAGAGAGAGTGAAGTATGTGCGAATGAACCAGATCCGCGCGCCTGGGGGGTTGTATACGCGCTCGGAGTTGGCGATCGCCACCTCCTAAGCGAGCGACCGACATGTTTTTCAAACGTCACAAAGCGACCGCCATGTCGTAGGGGTTTTGAGTCGACGATCGCCGTGTCAGGAGGGTTTCGTCGTGGCGGCCGCCTACCCATCAACCATCACATCGTTCCCATCATGGCGAGCGCCAACTCCAAAGTTAGCGGCCTTGTGTCAGTTTTCCTTTATGACGATTCAAGGTTTAAGGGACTGTTTGGGGGTTTAGTTATTTTTACATGATTAATGTCCTTTTGAGTGTTTTAACTTGATAAAACCTTTAAGTATTTTTGCGTGTGTGTTTGTCCAAAAATAATCTCGGGTGTTTTTTAAAAAAAAATACTTCGAGAAAATCTTGTGTGATTAAAAATGATTCCAAAAATAATTTGGTGAGTTTTTAAATTCGTATCTTTTTAAGTTGTTTTCTCCCTCCGATAACTTTAGTTTTAAGCCACAAATTGGCTTTTAACTCGCATCCCGACTCGAAATTTTAGGTCTTAAACACGACCTATTAATTCGCAGTTATTATTCCCGATAAGTTTAATTTTAAGTCGTAACTTGATTTTTATTTATTCTTTATCCCGCACCTTGTTCCAAATTTTTAGGTCTTAGTTTGACCTATTAATTTGATATTTTTTTTCTCGTCGGTTCTCCTCATGATCCTAAACTGACTCATTGGTCCTACTCATGACTCTAAACTAACTTGATGATCCTCCTCATGACCCTAAACTGACTTATCGGTCCTCCTCATGACTCTAAACTGACTTGTCGGTCCTCCTCATGACCCTAAATTGACTCATCGGTCCTTCTCACACTACTAAAAAAAAGGCTTTTGCGTCGGAAGAATTTCGTTGCAAAAGGTTAATTAACCGTCGCAAAAGAGTATTTGTGTCGGCTTTGCGTCGGCAAATGGGGGTAGTACATACTGGGATCGCAAAAAACTAATTGTGTCGGACATTACCGTCTCAAATAAATTTGTGTCGGCCAAAACAATGTTTTGAGACAGCTTAAAAAACGTCACAAATATATTAAAAAATGATTTCTTTTGTGATGGCTACTAATACCATCGCAAAAATAACATTTTTTACGTCGGTAAATTGCCGTCTCAAATACTTCTTGCATCGGTAAATTGTCGTCTCAAATACTCTTCTAAAATTAAAAAAAAAAAGTTATTTGTGACGAAAAAAGTCGCAAATAACTATTTAAAATTAAAAAATAATAATTTTTTTAATTTTTTATCTGGAACAAAAATATCCAAACATCTGAATCTATTAAATTACAATAAAATATTAAAAATTATATTTAAATAAAGTAAAACCCATCTAATTCATAAATAACATTCGACAAATAAATTACAATCAATCGCATACATCAATAATATAAAATCATAAATATTATCCACTAACATTGAAAAGATTAAAAATATTACAAATGGTAAATCAATTACAAACTTATTACAACGCCACTCAGTAAAATAACTTGATTACTTCAAACGAATAATGCTATCTTCCACCGAGTAACCTGTTACAAAATAAAAAATAAAATATAAAAAAATCTCACTTATTCATGTAGCACTTTTTCATAAATTTCATTTGCAACATTCTATATGTAATTATAAAAATTATAATAAAAATTAAACATAGCGAAAGCAAACAAGTAAAGAATAGTAACTAAGAAAAGGAATATGTAAAAAAAAATAACTTTAAAAGATTTTTACACAACTTACCAGCATTTTTGCTTGCAAACCACTTCGACTTGTTTGTTTTATATTTTGAAAACCTCCTATGTCAACAAGCATAAGCTGACCTCCTACCAAAGCAATATCTATTATACAAAAAAATACAAATATATACAAATAAAACTAAATAGACACTACAGCAAAAATTGTAAAACATCTCAATTATTAAACAAGATTACAAATATATCATCTCAGAGTATACCTAAGCATATAATCCTTCATCACTAGAAATCATAAAGCAAGGGCCAGTAGTTTACCTGAGAGAACAGAAAAATTCTTTTCCCGCAATCAGCAATGAGAACATTAAAAGGAATGTTCTTATTTTGAAGGCTAATGCATGAATTAGCTACAGCATTGGATAAATTCATGAAGTATGAAAATAAAAAATCAGTGTTCCCAAAAAAAATCAGTGTTCCCAAGCCTTCTTGAGTAAAAGGAACATAAAACTAATGATAACAATGACATAAATTTGAAGTAAAATAAACTAATCTAAAAGAGAATTAACATATAAATAGAGCTTTTTACCCATTATGAGACCATGCCTCAATATAGCTTTTAAGATGATTAATCACTTTAGTTGACTTAAAAATGATTAATCACAACTATTTTGCCACTACGAGGTTTGATATTGTTAGGCCCTAGTTAACCAAGAGGAGCTTACACATAAAAAATTAAAAAAAATGAATCAAAAGGTGAAAAAAGTCATAAAAAAACCAAAAAAATGGTTAAAAAATAGAATATGGAAAAAGTCACATAAACCCAAGCGATCACATCCTAAATGCGCAATCAGCAACATCCTCTGTGTTAAATCCTATTATACATCACATTCAAACAGTAATTAAATTCTAAAACAATCCACCACATCTCAAACTTCAACATTATCAAATCATATTCATCATCCACAACATTCAATTGTTTTAAGGTGACATAACTAAAACATAAAATGGAAAGTGAGTTAACTGAATAACATGTAGAACTTGAATACTGACCCGATGCCGATGCTTGGCTCCTTTGAAGTAAAGAAGGGTTGGACGTTTCTGATTTTCTGATATCTGCAATCTAGGAAATAAATGTGTGTTTGGCACAATTAAATGGTTGTCAGGGACATAAATTCACAATAAGAACTCAAGTCCATCAACACGTATATGAAAGGAATTCCTTTTTGCCCCTTTTTACCAAAATTAGAATGAAATATAAAGATTAATAAATCACTTTTCAAGATCATAACCTCCTACTCCCAACAATCCATTAAAAAATCAACATAATGCCAAAAAAGTGGGTGAAATAACCACTGTTACATTAAAAGCATAACAATGCAAGTAAGATCATGTAATGAAAATGAAGCAACAATATGCTAATTTATTCCAAGTTCCCAATCAAGTTGTAAAATTATAATCATATCTTTCTAATTATAATTTATAAATTTATAATTTTAGCAAGACGTAATTCACAAATCCTGTCATGCCCTGACTCCGAGGCACGTGAACACGCTTAACAACCTAATAATCTAAGCCGATCGATGAGATAACCTTTTGATGTAGTTTAATCTGTGGTTGGAACTTCCTTTCAAGAAAACATACTAAATCTAGATTTTTTCTAAAAAAAATTATCGTTTCTCAAACTCTACATCAAAATATTCAAAGTATATTTCTGAAAAATTTCAGCAGAGTTTCTTCTGTTTTTTGGATTTTTCTAAATTATTTACCAACTTGTCAAACTCAAATAACAATATATACACAGGCTCCGCCTGGATCTCAACACCCAATGACAATTCACAATAAATCAAAGACTATTACTCAAAGTATCAGCGTAATTACTGTCACGCCCCAAACACCAGGGTCACGCGAAAGCCCACCAAAACACCCATTTAGAAAATAGGTTTTACAGTTGTAAATTAAAATACAACAGTTGGATAAAAGATTTTCCAAGTTCAGTTCTCATAAACGATAAACATGCATTCTCATACATGAATTAGTATATCGCCAAAAGGCGTACAAAACCAGCCTTTACAGGCATCACATGTAAAAGTACATATGACCAAAAAGAGAGAACTATAGCAAGTCTTCCATCACCTCTGCAACTAGGTCAACTCCACGTGTTCACCTGAAAAGGGTTTTACAGCAAAAATTTCACACCGTGAGCCAAAACCCAATAGAACATAGACAATAAAACTGTAATACAGGTCATGCAGTCATATGGTGGGAGTTACCTCGACCACAAAAGCCAAATAGGTTTTTCTCTCAAAAATCACAAGTTTTCCATCCTTGAAGCCATGCATATAATCCTGACAGATATCATGCCACAGTTAAGGGAAAGCAGTAAAACATAGCATTCTCCACCCGGGGATACACAGCCGAGGAGACATGATAAAATGTAATCCTATGTACCGACTCTGCCACACCAACAAAGGTAACAACTATAGACTCTTGTCCATTACTCTACAGCCGCGCAGGGTCCAATAAGTAATGACAAGTTCTATACGGAGTCACGACAACGACGCTATTAACGGAGGCAACCGACAAATACTTAATTTACGGGACTTGAGCCTGAGGGAACTAAGCACCCACATGACTTAATTTACTGGGACTAATCTGAAGGAACTGAGTACCTATGCTGCGCACGTTTTCGGACTTGCACCGAGGAGCAATGGAAGCCCAACTCAATAAACCCACTGTCACGGTACATCTATGGATAAACATTTCAAAACCAACTCACAAACCAAATATACAACACATGTATATATCAGGAATCCAATCCATGAACCATGGAGATCAAACAAAACATATTTTTCACAAAGTTTTCATAAAAACTCCTTTTCAAATCACACTCTTTAAAAACCAACATCTGAAAGGCGAGATCTCACAAATCCATTGCTTTAGAACCACTCGAAAGAAGCCAAAACCATTGGAAACAACACCCAAGCCCCATCACAGGACTCCAGTCGACTGGCCCAAGCCTCTAGTGGACTGAAAAACTCTCTGGAAAAAGAGAACCAAAACGGAAGGAACTTCAGTCGATTGACCTCCCAAGTCCAGTCGACTGAACCCACTAAAAGATGATCCATTCGACTGAACTTATGGGTTCAGTCGTCTGAACCAGCCCAGAAACTATTTTGAGCTACGGGTTGTGTTTATTTTTACTTCTAAACCTCACATCAAACCCCCAAACTCCTGATTTTGATACCCACAAGGATATGTAAGCTCAAGCTTACCATAAGCCGCAAAAAAACCCTCCAAACATAATTTAATCCACCCGAAACGCCAAGAAAACGGTTTTTAACCCAAAAACCCATCTCGAGCATAAATCACTTTTCATGCGTTTATAAACGATAGAAACACGTAGGATTACATGTAGTACCCTCTAATAGTTATACAGTCTAGGATCCTACCTCGGTGAGTTGAAAACTCGATGCCTCGATCCACGTGCAAAATCGAGCTTCATCGGAATAGAATTTCGTCCGGATGAAAACGTAGTCCACGATGCCGATACTAAGGATCAGCAGTTGGTTTGTCAGAAACCAATCCCCGGGCCCCCGAGAAGGTGGAGAGAAGGCAGAGAGAAAATTAGAGGAAACTTAGGAGTTAAGTTTGAAATCATCTTTTAAAAATATCTAACTCCAGATATTTATAGGCTTCCAAAATATCTTTTTTTTTTGAATTTTTGAAATTCGCACTGCAACTCCTTACAACCCCGGGAACCAACCCCGCATGCCCAGATAAACTTAAACATGCATCAAAACGAATAAATCATACATCATAGAAATATATATACAAAACACATCATATATATTTGTAAGTCTCAAAAAGAGACGGGTCCGGGTCTCACAATTACATTCATCCAACAAAACAGTACAATTCAAGAATTTCTATAAGTTTTGACATCTAAGACTTAGAGATTAAACATTTGAGTAAAGCTGCATGATTATAAAATTTTATATTTCGAATGTGAGTAGATCTTTAAATCCAAATATGAATTTGACTTTGAACCCATAAACTAACATTTTTCATAATTCAAACATATCATTGTTTTTCCTCCAAGTTCTCATACCTTAGCCAATTCTTATGAAACATTTTAATTACACAAGAAGTTAACTTAATTTTATTGGAGTGATTCACATCATGAATCAAATTGTTAACTCTTACTCTTAAACTAACTTTAACGTCCCTATATATTGCGTCAAAAATTTTAATTAATTCATAACTTCAACCACAATACATAACCATGGTTCTACACACAATCACAAATCTCAAGTTTACAATACAACCAAAGATCGCAACATTAGCTTATTCTAATCCATGAATTCAATATCTTTCAAATAATTACCACATTCTAAATGGAATCTGTCACGCCCCAAACTCCGAGTCAAGCGAAAAGCCACCACCAAAACTGCCCAAACAAAAGGGATTTGAAACCAGAAAGCCAAACAAGGCCAAAACCTTTGTAAAAACGTTCTACCGATGATTTATTTGAGTTAAAAGAGTAGCAAAAAGACTACAGTTATAGCCCGACAGCTAAGCCTTTAAAAACAAAGTACAAGTTTTAGATAAGATATTCTTTTCATTTTAAAAGAAGCTTAGGCCGTTCCAAAAATTTTCCTCGAAGCACAAGAGTTTAAATGAAGCATAAACCTTTTAAAAATTTCGTTTGTAAACCGTTGATCCCAACAACGAAAAATGTAGTATGAAACTACGAAAAACAACAACCAACCCAAGATTTTCTCGAAAGCATTAAAACATGCATACATCCAGAATAATAGTATACGATTTACAACATGTTACAAATAAACCTAAGACATATATAATAGGTATAGGCTACCTATCAAGACAAAACAGACGTCTCGTCATCAGCCACCTCCGAGCACCACCGGGTCAACCTACAGCACCACGCTTACCTGAAAAAGATTTTACAGCAAAATCCCACACCGTGAGCCGAAGCCCAATAGAAATAGACGATAAAGCTGTAAAGCAGGTTATGCAATCATAAGCATACAAGCTCAACCACAAGAGCTAAAAAGGTTTTTCATCCTGAAAACTAGCAGATTTCCATCAGGCTAACACGAGCCTCAAAACGGTTTTATTTTATAAAACCCCAAGTTTTCCCATCAGACTCCCAAAATAGTTTTTCCTTCACAACCAAGCATTTAAACAATGCAAAATCACATTTTACAATTGAAGGAAAACAGTAAGCAAAATGTCATTTTCCCACTCGGATCACACACTGAGGAAAGATAAAAGATATTTTCCACAATTAAGGAAAAACAGTAACCAAAACCTTGTTCCCTTACGGAATGTACCATTGTGAAAAAAGAAGAAGAAGAATAAGATCCTATGTACCGACTTCATCACAAGGGAATAGAGGTAACTACTATAGACTCCTGCCCATTACCTAGTTCCAGCATCTCTCAAGACCTGTTAGGTAATGACAAGTTCTATACGGAGCACCAAAACGAATCACTTAATTTACGGGCGACAACCCGAGGGAACTAAGCACCCAACCATCTAAATTTACGAGGACTAACCCGAAGGACCTTAGTACCTACGCTGCGCACGTTTCTAGACTTACACTGAGGGCAACTCGTGCCAAATACACGTCATCCCGGTACATCTAGATAATCTTCTAAAAATCGAACCGTAGCTCAACTACGAAAAATATTTCCATAAAATACATTATACATGTATTTAGATCCATCCATCAACTTGGAGATCAAACAAAAATATTTCAAAATATTTTTCCTCGTTTTCAACAAAACGTTTCAAAACTTGAGACTCAACCCCAAAGGCGAGCTCCAAGCCTCCAAAACATAAAATGTTGAGATTTCAATCAAAATCATCGTTTTTTACCGTTTTCAAGAACACCCTTTGAAAACCATCCAACCACAAGTCATATAACGTAATGAACCAAGAAAAGCAAAAAACATGCTTTTTACCCGAAAAACCAAGGTTTAAACGTAAATATGACATTTTATGCATTTTCTACCTGGTGAAAAAGCATATAATTACATATAACACCCTAATACAGCAGTCGAATATGAAATTCTACCATGGCGAGTCAAAACTCGAAGCCTCGAAAATTGAACCTCGACGAAACGAGAATCTGTCTAGATATATACGAAGCCCCTAGCACCAACATCGAGGATCCACTGTCGGATTGCTTAAAACCGAGCCCTAGGCCCTCAGAAATCTAGAGAAAAGGCATAGGAAACCAAAACTTAGCTTAGAAGAAAGCTCTTTTAAAATATCTCAGCCCCTGATATTTATAGAAAAACTCCAAAATTCGCCAAAATCCTCAGTTCAGTCGATTGAACCCCCACTCCAATCGACTGAACAGCCTACTGGAAACATGAAAATTGCCTAGCGCCATTGTCCAGTGGACCGAACACCCTAGTTCAATCGACCGAACTAGAAAATCTCGGTCCAGTCGACTAGGCCAACCCCTCCAGTCGACCGAACCTCAGGACAATGTGTTTTTCTGTGTAAAACAAGTTTTCTAGCCTTAAACCAAACCAAACAAGCCTCAACGGAACCTGAACAAGCGTAAAACTCATACGCACCTGTTGTTCTATTGTGAAGAAGCACAAACCCCAACACCCGAGGTCAAAGATTAACTCTAACTCCGTCAATCTTGAAATTATTCCAAAAATAAAATAGGTCAGGGTCTCACAGAATCAAACCCCAACAATTTACTCCATTTTCACAAGAGTCTATATTTTATACTATCGATATTAAGATTTATACTCACTAAACTTTCAACCTTAAAATTAAGTCATGGAGTAAATCTTCAATTTATAGGTTTATAAGTTACAAGGTTCATGTCAAGATTCAAGTGTCCCAATTAGCCCTTTTTGTTAACCTTAATACCATGAGCCATTAATATAAATGTCATATCCACTCTTTGATAGTTTTGTATAATTAAGTTTATTCAATTTTCCATAGAATCAATATTTCACCACAATCTCAACTTCGGTTTAAATCTAGAATTTTCCAAAACCTCCAATTCAATGTATAATGTTAACTTAAGAACCATAAATAAATAAGTAATATTACTCATGTAGCCAATTTATTTATTCGAATTCTATGAAATTCACACATTTCAACATCACCATAGGCTTGTATACACTCATTCCAAGTTTTGGAACTAATTTATGAACTTAACTTTTAATCTATAAGTTAACAAGTTGCATGGTTTTAACACTTTACTAGTTAACTAATTTCACCATTGCATTCAAGTAACCATAAGAATGGATCAAGAATTCATCTAGAATTTTAACCTAAATACCCATGATTTGAACTGAAACTATCAAATTAGTCCTAAATACTTAAATCTTCATGCTACACGAGTTTAACTACCAATTGTCTCTCCCATCTCAACGTTTCCCCAATTTACATAAAATCATTCGAAAATTTCTCATGAAAGTTTCCAAATTTCTAAATTAAATCATCAATTTAACATAAGATTTTCGAATTAAAAGTTATAATATATAAATTCTAATGCCATCTTCGCATTCAATTAGCTAGGGTTCCAAGTAAATTTCTAAAATCTGTCGGGTTTCATGGATTTAATTTAGAAACCAACACACATCTACATAATACAACATGTATTAGTCAAGATCTTATAAGGTAGAAGCCAAAAACGCCATAAATTGCAAACCCTAGATTCGGCTAGCTTGAGTTTCGGCTCCAAAATGACCAATCGCGGAGCTTGTGTAGTTTGACGTTCGTGTCTTGGTCGGCAATGTCTGATTTGGGATGGAGGAACATTGATTTCCAGTGAGAAAGGAGCTTTCGAGCCTTCGGTGGCTTCGTCCCATGGAGAAAAAAAACTGAAGAAGAAGAAGAGGAAGAGGGGACGCACGGGTTGGGGGTGTGACCGCCGGCGGGGATGGCGACGTCGGCAGCAGTGGGGTGACCCGGTGACGTCAGCGGCGGTGGTGTGGCCCGGTGACATCGGCGGCGGTGGTTAGGCGAAGGAGCACCGGTAGTCAAATCGCGCGCTCGTTTCCTCTCTTCTCTCTCTGTTTTCGTTTTTGAAGCTCAGCTTCTTCGGTTGAGATGAAAAACATTGCCCCCTTCTTTTCTTTTCTTTTCTTTTTTGTTTAAACATATAATCATATTTTAGGTAAGAGATATTAACCATATTTTTGGTAAATTTTAATTTTTGTAATTTTTTTTATCTTTCTATAGAATTTTTAAATTTTCTTAATTTTTCATCAATAAGAGATATTAAAAAGATAATATTTTTATTAATAAAATAAAAAATTAAAATAAATAAGTAACATAAAATAAATAAATCATAATCATTATTAGACCTTCATAAAAATGCACAAATACGTCAGTTTATTTTCGATCATTTTTTTACGATGGTAAAAAATCATCTCAAATAACTACTTTTTAACGTCCATTTATTTACGACGGTAAATTACTGCTTCAAATGACTCTTTTTTGCGTCCAAATTTTGATGACAGTAATAATCGTCTCAAACGACTCATTTTTGGTGTCGGCAAACAAACCATCGCAAATGATCTATTTTTGCTACCATCTTGTTACGACAGAAATCAACCATCTTAAATAAACTATTATTACGACCATTTTTGTGCAACGGCAAAAAAAAAAGGTCTCAAATGGTGTAGACACCCCAATTTGACCCCGCCTAATCTTAGCCGAATTCGATGATGAACACAGCTGGAATAGTGCCTCAGTACGATCATCGGGAAGTGATCCAAGCTCGGTATTTGAACCTGGAACCTTCAAACCAGTGAAATCTTATCGAACCATCGAAACTTGCTGCCCAAATAAGGCGACTGCCATGTTCATTGTGGCGATCGCCATTAGAACCTCTTGGAAACCCTAGCCAAACGTAGCGACCGCCAACTCCATCATGGCAACCGCCATAGAACTTTGTGGAACCTTTCAAAAACATGGCGACCGCCATATTTGATTGTGGCGAACGCCAACTCTAAATGGCCTGACGTGTCCCAAAACGTGGCAACATCTCATTGGTTGAAGAACTCTATAAATACCGTACCCCAGCGTACGTTTTCAGTACGAATTTTGAGTGAGAGAGACTCTGCCGATATACCAAGTAATCCCGAGCCCCGACGTGGAAACCTTGCCGAACCTCCGATCGACGTCGAAGTCTTGCTTGGATCACCACCCGAGAATTGGCCCATTGGAGTACATTCCCGACTTGAGGATTCCATAATTCAGGTATTTCGTTTGGATCCCCGATCCTTCTAACTCCACCCTCTCTCTTTTGGAGTGATCGGGTTAAATTCATTTTCAATTTTTGTATTTCTTTCATTCGTGTAGTTAACCTTGTTTCTTATATAATTTGCTTCATTTAGTTTAGTATTCTTAATTAATTGCTTAGTTTACACTTTCACACTAAGCACATTATCTTTAATTAATTCATTAAATAGTGCTAACATGATTTGACAATTACAACTAATTAATGTTGTTAATTGTTATAATAATGCACTTACATTTATGTGAATGCAGTAATCAATTCTACATTTCACATTTAAGATAAATAGTTGTTTTTTTTTAATTTCTTTTATTTTGCTAGCATTAGTTTAATTTTCTTTATTAGCATTTACTTTAAATTTTCTTTTTTTTTCTTTTTATGTTAATCTAATGTTCTAACATTCATTTTTCCTTTCTTCTTCTTAGTTAGTCTAATTTCTTCTACTAGCACTTTATTTCATTTTCTTTTTTTTTTCTTGTAACATTAATTTAATGCTTGGCTTCATTTTCTTCTTAGCTCAATGCTTTTTTACTAGCTTTTGTTTTTCATTTTCATTTTTTTCTTTTAATATTAGTGTAATTTCTTTTTTCTAGCATTTTATTTTCTTTTCATTATTAGCATTAAATCTTTTTTTTATAATATTCTTTTTCTCTTCTTTCTCTTTTAGTGTTAATCTAATTTTACTCTATTAGTATTTCTTTTCTTCCAATGTTAGTACCTATTTTATCTTTTAAAGTTCTATTTTCTTTATTTTAAAGCTTTATTTTCTTTTCATTACATTTTATCTCATCTTATCTTTCTTTTTCTTTATTAAACCCAAAAATCATAAAAAGTCCTTAAATCACATCCTTATTTTTGAAATGTAATTTTCATTTCTTTTGCTTTCTTTTCCTTTTATTTTAAATATAAAATATGAATAGTTATATTTTCTTTTAATAGTTTAAATAAATATTTACTAACATTTTTATTTTAGCATATTTTTTCTTTTGTGACCTTTTTCTTTTCTTTCAAATCTTTAAATTCTCTTTTATTATAAATTTTTTTTTAAAATTTCTTTATTAAGTAAGCTTTCTTTTAATATAGAATTTTCTCTTTTGTACATCTTTTATTTTATACTTAGCATTTCTTTTTTATATTAATACCAATCTAGTTTATTTTGATAACGTACATATTTTGGTTACTTTCTTTAAAATATTTTGTATTTAAAATAGTTTAGCTTATTTTTGTAGCAAATCTATGTTTAGGTAATTTTAACAATTTCTACCATATTTTTTCTCTTTTATTTAAATTATGATAGTTAACTTATTTTTGTGAATATTGCATGTGGGAGTGTTTTATGTATCCTTTAGATAGAAATTGCATGCCGTAAGATTTAGGATTTTTTTTTGACACTTATTTATTTTGGAGTGTTATGTACATATTTTATGTATTTTTCATATTTGATTTTGGATGTTCTCTCTTTGCCTCCATTTTCTTTAGTTGCATGCATTTGAGAAATTCTATTAAAGAACCAATGAAGATTAGTAGAGGCCAACCTTATGGTTGGGCGAACGGGGTGCCTAACACTTTTCTCGATTCGTACCTTAATTCCTGAACTCTGTTTCTCTAGTTAACGTTTTAAAGATCAGTAACTATTTTTAGTTTTCTTAGTTTTTCTCAAAAACTAAGTGGCGACTCTATTTTCGATAAAAGGGGTTTTCAAAATTTGGTTTTCAAGGTGTTAAAATATTTTCCAAAACATCTTTTGAATTCTCTTATTTTTTACCCCTAAATCCCAACGCCACAGTATTTTCTGGCGACTCTGCTGAGGACTAGTTTATAAAATCAAATAAGAGGGCTAAACTTGAAAATATCATTGGTTCTTAAGAAAATTTCTCATTTTCATTTTTGCATACATATGCATTGTTCTTCAAACCCGCCTGCCTGGTCGACCTGATGCCCTGAACGTTAATCCGTTTCGGAGATTGTCGGGAAGACGGGCAACCCTTACTGACTGTATGCTACCAAAGGTACAGTAAAAGTGTTCGGGCGTACTGTTTGACCATGACCTGCACCACTCCAGGCATGGGAGGTATATACCATGCTCTATTAAGAAGGTACCCTGTTCAAATTGACCAAAATCGGCCTTTTGCATATAGTAAACCTAGAACCCCCCAATTACGTGCTGCTAACCCTAATAGGATTATGTATTTTTTTTATTTTATTGAATGTTTTGACTGTATATTATTAGGATTGTTTGTTTAGATTAGACTAGTTCTTTCCTCGGGTTCGGCCTGGATTTTCTATTATCCTTCGATTAGATTAGTTTTTCGCCTTCAGGTTCTTACCCGGCTTTCATCCTTCACCCTGATCAGTTTCTCACGCTGTAGTTTTCTTCCTAGGGTCATGCCTGTGTTTCGTTTTAGCACCTCTAAGATAGTCTCTCTCTCCTCCGGGTTCTTCTTGGATTGTCAGTTCTTCCCTGTTGTTGTATCAGGCTTCTTC
>JAULJZ010217805.1:0-10008 GCA_032270985.1 Heliamphora pulchella | reverse complement strand
TTTCTTTTCTTGAAAGCTATTGTAATTTGGTTTTGTTTAGTTCTTAATAAAATTCATGCATCATTTTTTTTTTATGCTCACCTATTAGTTATTAGATATTCTCAGAATACTATGTGTTATTACTTATGTAGTGCTCTTGGCAAATGAAAAAATCTGATACAATAAAGCCCTGATTGGTAAACTTCTCGATCTCCTATGTGCAAAATCTAAGGGTTTGGGCTAGAAAAAGCAAAAAAAAAAAAATGCCAAAAAAAACTTTAGTGTGTATCAGACTTTTTCATTTGGTAACTTAGGTTTTTTAGTTAACTAAAAAATAGAATTCATAATATCATACACTTTTTCAACAATTGATAGACACTTCAATAACAGCTCTGGAATTCTCCCAACACGTCTTATGTGATGAATTTATTCATAGTGATAATGTTTTGCGTTATTCAAAACGCAAATTATGCATACTAAATATGTTTTAGAATATTTATAAGAGAAAATGTAAGACTTTTTAATTTTATTAATAATATGTTGTATATTTTTAATTATCACTGAATAAATTATTTAAAATTTGACAGATAACAAATTTATAAAAATTTAAATTTTAACGTGTTCCAGACATGTCGTGTCCTGCATTTTAAAAAAAATTGACATGTCGGTGTGCTCGTGTCCTGTTGTGTGTCTATGCCGTGTTGCATGTTCGTTCCATGCTACTTAGGTTTAAATATAAGTTATTAGTAGTATCCCACTTATTTTTATATATATAAGACTAATTTTTTTTCATCTCCCACTGAATGTGCACAAACATTGTCTTGCACGAATTGTTCTCCACTATATTATAGGATGAAAGTACCATAGAAATAATGATACATGATACTGTGGCACTACTCAATAATTATCCATTGATCCCAGGAGAAGAAGTTTAGAATTCCAATGGCATATGGCTCTATAAAATGATCAAGCTCCTGGGGACAAGAAATGTAGCCACCTCTTTCACCCTCGGAGGGGCTTCTTGTGATGCAGCCATGGCATTGCCAACAAGGTTATTAATTACTCATTGGAGAATATAAATTTATCAATTAATAATAGAACTAATACTAGTTTTTACATGAATTCAATGAAAAAAATATATGGTCACAGACAAGTGATTTTACATATATAACAAGACAAATATTTTGTGGGCAATGGATTTCACCCTTATAAAAAGATATGTACAATATCAAATATTATTTTTATAAAATCTCCTAATCACCTCCTTGGGCCGAGTTTGTTTTTGCTTTTTGCAAGTAGCTTTTAGCTTTTTTACATTAAAAATTGTTTTGAAACGTTTGTCACAATTGCTTCTTTCCGCTGTTGTACCAAAAACAACTTCAAAATAACCCCTATCCAATCTATATGTTTGTTCATGTGTATTTTCTACTCTAAAAAAAATATTATAAGAGAAGTTTCTAAAAATACCTTAATTGTAAATAGTAGAATGTTTAATTATACATATCTCACAAAATTATAAATTTAATATTAATTATAAGAGGCCAACTAAGGTGGTGTTTGATAAAACTAAAAATAGTAAGTACAAACAATTCAATGCTAAGTTTTTCTTATATGAAAACTGTTTGATATCTAACAAAATTTAAGTGCTGAATTTAATTAATGAAGCTGTGCCATATCTACAAGAAACCGAACTCTGAAGTTTATTAATTTTCTCAGTTCTCTTTTCCACTTCTCTTTTCCACTATTGTGGTGGTGGGGTGGTGGCGATGGTAGTGGTGGCGTGGTGCCGATTTTAGTGGTGTGGTGGTGAGGTGGGATAGTAGTGTGGGGGTGACGACGATGGGACAACAACGACGACGATCGCATAGTGACGATGATGTGGTGGTGCTGCCGGTAATTGTGTGTGCAACAACGGAAGTGGTGCTAGTGGTAGAAGGTGGTTGGGGTGGTGATGGATCAAGAGTGGTGGTGGAGGTGGGAAGGAGATGGAAGTTGTGGTGGTGGTTGCAGCTAATAGTGGAGGTGGCAAAGGATATGGCGGTTATCATACTATTTCAAGATTATATAGGTTTGCACCTCTAAATTTGTTTTTGAAAAATTAATATATACCATTCTAAGAACTTATAAAAATAATTCGCCTCTCTTAAATTAAAATCATGTGTCTGTCTCTGGAGGTTATGCGGTGGACATGTGGTGGACAAGTGTTGAACATATAACAGGATGCTAAGAGGTGTACCTATGCTTCCTAGTATATCATACCCCAATAATTGCATTTGTTTTTCTTCTACTAAATATGAACCCTGGAATTACATTACACACAGAAATAGATCTTCAATGATGACAATGATGATGTTCTGCTTACCCTTAGCTCACCCCGAAGGGAAGAGACATTTACTACATTTGCTCCTGAATTGGAAAGCTCCATCAGTGGAAGAAGGGCTTCTGTTACTCTCTTGCAGCCGTAGTAATTGGTATTCAAGCATTCTTCAGCCTTCTCATAGGTTGTTTTAATCACAATCTGAACTAAGTTGGTTGCCTTGCCTGAGAGCTGAAGTTGAAATCGTCGCATGTAGTATAAGTGTCCTGCCGGTGTTCAATTAAATAAGCACAGAAGATCTGCAGTTACAGCTTACCCAAGATGCAGCATCTATATTTAGGGCCCTTAAGCCATCCTCATCAACTGTCACCCCAGAAACTCCAGCATTGTTTACCTGCAGAAGTTAGTGTTAACCAAAGAAGCACGGACACTTCCACACAAGGAGGCGTGTCATGTCAGACATTGATACCGTTTGAACACTCTTACAAGCATGTCCGACGCTTCTTAAACGTGTCTTAGGTAAAAAATTAAACTTATAATATCATATACTTTTCGGCACTTCGCGGATACATAAATGACACTTCTTAGATACATAAATGACACTTCTTACACCTTCTGAACAAATCCTATGTGATGAATCTATTTATAGTAGCAATGTTTTGGATTCTTCGAAAAGTAATTTATGCGTGCTAATATGTTTTGAAACATTTTTGAGACAAAATATATAGCTTTTTAGTAATTAGTGATATGTTGCATATTTTTTCATTATCTTCCAAAAAATTATTCATATATTTGGTGCTTGAAACAATTTTGTCTTCTCCATTTATCCGTGTCGTGTTCATATCACAGTTCGTATCTATGTCCATGCTACTTAAGTGTTAACTACTTATTCAACAGTATATAGAAAATGTAGTGGAAATAAGGCATCCAACGTGCAGTTTTGCTCTGCAGCTGGTTGGCCATCCAAGAATGCAGTAATCAATCTAGCATGCCTTTTACATTCAAGTGATCTTTTGCCATGCATGTGGTGATAAATCTTCAGATTGAAGGTGTAAGAACATACTAGAAGTTGGAGCCCACATAAAGCATATGCATGAGGGGGAATTATTTTAAAGAAAATGTTTTAATTGTCAAGGGGTAAGAGGTGAATGTGAGAGAGTGTGATTGTGTAACAAGTGGAATTAAATGACTATTATATCCTTATATTCTAAAAATCTAAATCAACAATTGTAGGGAAATTGAAGGAACAAAAATCACAGCTTGGTTCAACTGATAGGATTAGAATAGTTACGTCAAAGCAAAATAGGTAGACATGTATGTATGCAATATGCCAATTCAATTTGTTTATGGGTATTTTATCTGCTACAATTCCGTATGTTAACAAGTTGCCTAACAGAAACATAACATCATACACAGTGCACTCATTTGTATTGTTATTGCTTACTGCAGATTGGAGTTCTATTCAGAAAATTAGTTAATCCTACGAGGTTTAAAACAAATCAGATTTTGTTCTCACGCGTTTCACTAGAGAATTTGTTACCCAAAATGTTAAGGGCTCAATACTAAATTGACAAGAGAGGATGGTTTAGATGGAAGGATAAAACAGGTGACTCAGGAGCATGCCTTCAAAGAGTATAACCCCAAAAGTTCAAGCCTTGCCCTAAAAGGGCCAGACCCATGGGACTTTCTTGCACTTACTTGATGCTATTGCTTATTGCAGGTTGACGGTTTCAACCTTCTAAACCGCTTAAACCGCAAATTGAAACCAGTAAAAAAAAAATACTCAACCCATTGATTTTGGCGATTAGTGAGTTGATAATGGGTTGAAAAAAAATTCACCCGTCAAGAGTGAGTTGGTTAAAATATTTTTCTTCATTCACCTCAATCCAACCTGCTAAACTACATATTGAAACCATCAAAAACAATTTTATCCAAATAGTTGATTTTAATGACCAGTGAAATTGACTATGGGTTGAAAAAGAAAATTACCCGCCAAAAGTAAATTGGTTAAAAAAAAGCTCAACCCACCCTAACTTAACCCGTGTACACCCCTACCCTTTACCACTTAAGGCTTGATTGGCAACTCAAGTTTTTTGGGTTTTTAGCTAAAAACTTAAAAAAAGAAAACACAACCAATATAGCCCTTTTGGACAAAAATAAGCTAAAAGGACAACAAATCAAATTAAAATACTAATTTTTAGAATAATCTATTTAAACTTCCACTATTCTAAAATACAATAACACCCCTACTTGATAACTATGTACTACCACTGCCAACTATATAAAATTGTTGTTATCAACTGTATAGAATGACAATACTGTTCAGTTTAAACAAAAAAACAAAAAGTTAGCTATAAAGCTAATTTACCAATCACCTTACTTTAAACCCAATTTATTTTTTGGCTAAAAATACAAAAAAAAAAAAAAAATTAAACTAATTGCCAATCAGGCTGTTAGAAAAAACATAAAAGATAGGCAGAGATTATCTTACCAATATATCAAGCCTTCCAAGTTGGCTTTCTATGAACTTAGCCAAGGATGCAATACTGTCTGGGTTTTGAACATCCAGTTGATGGAAAACCACATTGGATAAACCCAACTTGTGGAGTGACGCAACTGCCTCCACACCCCTCTTCTCATCCCTGGCCGTTAACACAACCACCACACCTGACATTGCGAGCTGCCGAACCGTCTCCAGTCCGATACCCTTATTCGCCCCCGTAACCACCGCATATCTTCTACAACAGCCGCCAAACACATCAAAGTCAATCATAAACAACCCAAATTGAGTAGAGTCACATAAGTTAAACCTCATAATTTGTATACACTCTATGTTATTCATCACATGGCATTGTTTGGAGAAAAAAGGTCTGTTAATTCAATCAATTGTGTTATATGCACGACAATCAATCACCGACACAATCACAGATAGACACAAAAATTGAGATTCTTCAATCAATTGTTATATGTACGACAATCAATCCCCGACACAATCACAGACAAACACAAAAATTGAGATTCTTCAATCAATTGTGTTATACATGCATGCAATCAATCACCGACACAATCACAGACAAACACAAAAGTTCGAGATTTTTACCGGTAGGAGTTTAATGTGACCCTGACGATTAAGTGTTTCAGGCTTTCAGCCTTTTATGTCCGTATGTGATTGGGTTTGTGGGTGCAAATGCTAATTATTAATTGCTCACCTCTCCAACTGCTTGTTTCCACTCATCGCCATCTCTGCAACCCCTTGACTATAGGAAGAGCCTCCTTGGTTGTGCTTACTTTTATCCCGATCCTGCTGAGCAAAGTAACTTCAATAATTTTTGCTAGAGTCACAAGGACTTTGGATGCCTGTGAAAGGTACCGTTTAATATTTTGGGTTTTAAAAATTGTTGTCATTCTAAAAACAATGGCTTCGGTTGGAGGATTAGTTTTTAGATTTCAACTATTTCACTAATAATTTATATATATATATATATATGTGCATGGTAAGTATTTAAAAGGATTAAGAAATAGGGACCGACAAAATAAATACCATTTTTGTCCCCGCTTGTTATTGAAGGTGAGAAAAATTTAAAATTTTCAAAACAAAGACACGCGGCCATCTCTTTATTTTGGTTACATCTCGTCTAGATAAATCATTCAATACATAAGGGCTCCCCCATCGGCCATAATAGTTCATTTGCTTATTTTAAAAAAAAAATTTAGTGACTTTTTTTAATATTTTGTTTAGAAACCATATTTAAATGCATAAAAAAATTAAATTTAATTACTTAACATAATTTCACTCGTATAACAATATATATGTTTCGGCCCATTTTTTATAATAGCGTCTGTGATCGGCCAACAAGCTAGAAATCACCAAATGCCTTTTTTTTTCTTCTTTTTAAAACTCTCTTGTCATTTTAAGAAATCATACAAAATTCATTCAAATTTCAGTAAGAAGAATTTCTTTAGTAAAGATAAAATTTTAAAGAATGATTTCTTTAGATGCTAGGGATGAGAAAAGTGAATTATTTTATTTGCACTTTCCCAGCGATCTCATCTTATCAAAACTTTCTAGAAATTATTAAGAGTGCATGCATATATGTCATTGCTTATTACCATAAAATAGAGAGTACAATTTTACAATGAGTGACATCTTTTTCCTTGCTCGTTACTTTATTCCAAGTAGTTCTTGTATATCACTTTGATCCATAAAATAAACGTTACTAGCAAAGCAAGTGTGGGAACACATATATCCGAGTTACTTTAAATTTTCGTTTCGGAGGATAATGTTTAACGATTTTTACCAGAAGAGTTAGGGAGCGACCCTACGTTTCATTTGAAATGATCAATCCACAATCACCTGATTTGCGACCTTGTCTTTATTTCACACTAACTGGTATCTTTAATACCCCCAGTGACTGGAACCCCGTTTAAACCATTATGCATCCATATTTCACCGAATTCAATCTTTAGCAGATATTTTCATAAACAAGAACTATTATATTTTTTCCAACAATTTAACATATTACATAGACATTTAAATCATAAAGCAATAAACGAAAACATAATTTAACTCAAATATCAGGTGACTCACTTGGTTTAGCAGGATTTTATTCAATCAATTTGCTTAATAATATTTAGATCTATACAACAACACATAACGAAACAATAATTTAGCAAGGGTTTAAAAGTTATTTATTTTATTATCGTATTTTTATTATGATTATGTATTTTGTAAATTTTAATAACAAGGTTATAGTATTATTATCCTTCCATGACCGAACAAGTACCGTCCACTGGCAACGAATCCGTTTTGATCCGGCAAGCATTTGTTTTTCGACACTGAATCTTAATGCTCTTAACGCGAAAGTAGAAATATTTATTTACTACTATATCTTCTCAGATCTGATTTCAGATCTGTTTGCGGACCAGCAAGCATCTCCAGTCAAGAAATGTTAATTTTGTAAAGCAAAAGTGGAGACAATGGTTCTCTTGATGAAAGTTACGGAGCAATAGTATGAGTTAGTTTTTTTTATTTTTTTTATTTTTTTTGTTTTATGTAATGTTGGGTCATTCTCTCATAGGAGTTTGTGTTTCTCTTAGTTGGAGGTTTGATGTCATTTCTTTGTGAAGTTTGTTTCTTCATCTTTTGTGAGGGTTCATTACACTTTTTTGGAGCTATTTTATTTCTACCGATGTATTTTTTTTTGCTACGCCCCAAACTCCGAACCACGTGAAACACCCATAAACAACCAAACATACGCCCAACCCGAGAATATACTCTCAAAGTAAACCATATATGCATTGTATATAAACGCCAAACTGCATACATTACAAGACTCCAACGCCGAGAAAACATGTATTAAGCATATATGATACAGATATAAACAAAAAAAGAAGACTATAACCCTTCCATCTCTCCAGCACCTCCAGATCAACCAGTGTGACCGGTACCTGAAGAAAAACAAATTCCACACCGTGAGCCAAGGCTCAGCAGAAACTAGACAGGCATGTAGTATAAACAAAACATGCTAAGAAATCGAGGTGCAGTTTTATACTCTTTTTCAAACCTTAAAAACAATTTCACATGCAAGAAAAAGTGAGGATACCAACCATGTTTTGACTCACTCACAGGAGCCTTGAAAACAGTTGGAAAACAGTGTTTAGATCGCGATTCACATGACTCTTAAAATAATTTAAAATTTGTTTTATCTGTCCCATAATGCAGTACAAACAATCCATGATACATACAACCGGCCCTCACACGCCGCAGCCACAGTCCTAACACTGAGATAAAGATCCGCACATAAACATACATTTCCGGGATAAAATCGTATACTATGGGATAAAATCATAGACCAAACCACGGGGTCAAACCGCAACCAAACCACGGGGTCAAACCGCATACTTTACCGTAAGCCACGGGATGGAACAGCCGACCACGGATTATACCACGGGATAAAATCGTATACCACGGGATATGGCCGCACACCATGGGATAAAACCGCATATTACAGAATAAAACTGAACATTATGGGATAACATCGAAAACTACGGGATAACACCGAATCAAAACATGCATACTAAATCAGGGTTTAAATGCATAAAGTCACGTTCTATCACTACGTTTCACAAATTACGTCACATGCTACACACTCGACTCACATAACACTTGCAACCCATGCAACATATACCATATGCATTCATTCTGCATATTCGACATAACTATGCTTAATAAACATCTAAGTTTAAAGCATGCAACTATAGTACACGTAACGATACCAAAACATGTAATTCACTTACATAATTCATGCATAATAAACCACATTTATAAATGCATAAAGCCAGCTATAAGCACACATAGTCATATAACCTCAAACCGTGACATCACCCGCCACAAAACCCGACATCCACTCACAGGGACAACCGGCAACCCACACAACCAAGCCTAACTGGAAGGCTACACCAAACCCCTCAAACCATGAGGTCACTAACACCACCTTTTCTCCAAAGGTGCCACGGGTCCTAACACCCCCCACAAACAACGATGCACAAGCACCATGCACATAACCGTGCCCCAACAACCCACATCTAACCAGGCATACCACCCCCGAGGACGACATCCACACAACACCCGGGATCACAACACGATACCCGAACCCACCGCACAATCAACCGAACCTCAAAAGGGATCCATAGGTATTTGAATCAACTAATCCCATAAATTAATCAATTGAATACCATAGGACACCGATTGAAAACCAAAATCCAACCACCTAACCACCGAACCACCAAAAACACACCCCAGTACTTCAGTCGACTAGACCCAACCCCTAGTCGATTAAACAACACCCTGGAAATCACAAAAAATTCCTCAAGGCACTGTCCAGTCGACCGAACCCCACGGCCTAGTCGACCGAACTCAAGAACCCAGGTTCAGTCGATCAAACCTCACGATCCAGTGGACCGAACTCAAGCGAAAACCATTTATGAGCTACGGGTTTAGCCCTCCAAACTCCGAATCGAAGCCTTCAAACTCTGATTCAACACCCGCAAACATTCACACGCCTAGGCCTAATACCAAGATCACGAAAGAAAGTCCCGACACCCGATTTCATCCACCAAAATCGCTGAAAACGGGTTTGAAACCCAAAAACTCAACTTGATACAAAATCAGATCTACAACAATCTAACCATTAAAAACACACACGATTACACGTAGCATCCTTATACAGCAGTAGGGTCTAGAATCCTATCTCGGTGAGTTCAAAACTCGATGTCCCGATCTACGTGCAAAATCGAGCTTCACTAGAATAAAATTCCATCCAGATGAACACGTAGCCCACCGTGCCAAATAGCAAGGATCTGCTGTTGCATCGTTGAAAATCGAGCCCTGAGCCCCCGAGAACGTAGAGAGAGGGCAGAGAGAAAACAGGAAGTTTGTTGAAAAAGTTTTGAAAAAAAATACCTAACTCTAGATATTTATAGGCCTCCAAAATATATATTTTTAACAATTTTTTGAAATTCGCCCCACAACGGCCCATGGCCCCGGGAACCTACTCCGCATGCATATCTAAGCCCGATCATGTATCAAAAGCAATAAAAATATGTACAAACGAAAACACGTAATGCGCGTCCAAAAATACCAAAAACAATGGGTTAGGGTCTCACAACTCTACCCCCTTAAAAGAATTTTATCCCCAAAATTCAACATAAGA
>JAULJZ010217795.1:0-18038 GCA_032270985.1 Heliamphora pulchella | reverse complement strand
TGTGGCGGGTCGGGGGGGTCGGGCTTGAACTAAAATAATTAAGCGCAAGCCCTACTTGGTGAGATTTGCCTTGGTGGGTTAGTGAACGGGCCAAGGGCAGGCTGACAATTGGGCTGGATGAAAATATAGCAAGAAGAAGGATGCTACTAAATAGGCTGACAATTGGGCAGGATGAAAATAGAGCAAGAAGAAGGATGCTACTAAATAAAATTCTACCAAATATTTGGGAATTAATACTCTCCTCTTAGGTAACATTGCAAAAAAGCCTATTGTAGAGGACAATAAAGATATATATATACATAATGAGAAAGAAATCGAATAAATAGAAATGAGTTTAGTATATAGTTATATCCATATATTATTTTTATTTATTTATATGTATATTTTTCTCTTTCTAAAAATGATCTCTGTATATATATATATATATATTATTTTTTACTAAATATTTGTATATTTTTCTCTCTCTAAAAGTATGTGTGTCATATTAAATAACAGTTGTAGTAAATGAGATTAGCCGGAAAGCATTGAGAAGAAAATGTTATTAGTGCTACTATTATATTTACATAAAAACAAAAATAAAAAGAAATTCAATTCGGTCAAGGCTATTGATCAATTGTTAAGTTCAGAGAGAGGAAAGAGATGGTGAAGGAAGGCTACAATATGGAGGAGATGGTGAAGGCAGGCTACGATATGGAGGCTATAGCCCTGCTTATACGAGTGATAGATTAACAAGCACCATTTTCGTTGATAATCTTCCCAAGGATATCTACGTTGGCTGGTTGAAGGGGATCTTCAACAAATGTGGATTGGTGACTGATGTCTTCATTCCAAATAAATGGAGAAGGAGCACACATACTAGGTTTGGTTTCGAAAGGTTTGAGAACCAAGCCATTGCCAGGAAGGCCATTAGCAGATATAATGGAGCTTAGCTGGGGAACGACAAATTGAGAGTGGATATTGCGTTATATGGACACAACAACAGAAATGAGATCACACCCAAGGAAAAGGGACCAGAGGCAACATAAAAACCAAGAATGGATAGAATAGCAAAGGCAGCCATGAGAGATACTAAAACATATGCTAATATTGTTTTTGAGGAGACTTCCATGATTCAGGCCTCAGCTAGTAAGATCACAACGATGACAGTAGTAGGGGACTTGATGATTCCTAGCTGAGAAGATGCAAAGTGGGAATAGAAAAGATCTAGGAGTTGGTACAATCCATTGAAGAAGCTACGAGGAGTGAACAAATCGTTGACATATCAATCATTCCTATGGGAGGTAAGAAAATTTTGGTCCAGTTTGCCTCAGAGATGGACAAACAGACTTATTGTGAGGGAGCTAGAGACTGGCTAGACAATTGGTTCGAAGTTCAATATGACTGGAGCTATAGGAAAACGAATTCCATCAGAAAAGTTTGGATAAGTGTGGAAGGTGTACCACTAAATGCATGGAATGAAGTAACTTTTAGGTTTATTGGACAAGAATTGGGAGAGGTTCTCTTTATAGATTGAAGCATTGCTCGAAGGAAGGACTTGGAAAGAGGTAAAGTTCTGATTCAGACTGACGAGAGGAAAATGATAGACAGTTAGTGCAAGCTTTAGGCAGGAAGACACAGGTATGATATCAGAGTAACAGAAATCCCTTTTCATGGCTGGCCACTGGTAAACAACACGAAAAAAACAAGAAAGCCTACAAAGAAAGATTCAAGCACTGAGGCAGAGGAACAAGATAGGAGCATTGACCTTAGTTACCATGAGAAAGACAATGGTATCAAGCCTGGGGAAGACACTCAGGATTCTAGAAGGGAGGTTAAAGATGATGACGTAGCTCTTATCACGCTTGTCAAGAGACACAATTTGAATTTAAGAAGAAAAAGGAAGAGATGAAGTCAACCTTAGCAATTAAAAAAAGTGCAACCAGTGGTTGCATGGAAAAGGAAACAACTAGTCTACTGGGTCTTAGAAATAGTCTACTTTTATCCACCTAAGCAAAGCTATAAGCTTCTTGAGTAGAGAAAAATTAGAGGATTTCTCAGCTAGTAAGCAACCACCAACTTGGACTTTGGGTAAAGCTAAGGTGGACAAAGGCCACTCTCTAGATAACTCTGGTTTGGATGGGCTTAAAGGCCTTCGTACTCTAAAAAATAAAGCAACCTCTGGATCCAATGCTGCAAGCCAAAGCCTGCCACAACTCTAGGGGTTAAAGAGGTAGCCCGCACATCACAAGAAATTTCGGGAATAGATTATCAAAGCACAGAGAGGAAGAGGGAGCTCAATCTGATGTAAGTCTGGAGAGAAAACAGAAATATAATTCAAACAAGGCAAAGAGGAGGAGGTCCTCTTAGAACTTGCATTACCTCTAAAAATTATGGCAAGGGAAAGGAAACAACAAGGGGGACAGAGGTCAAATCCCTTCAAAGGTCTGTCACAAAACCCAGTCACCACAAGTGACATTTATCATCGAAATAAGCTGATCAAAAAAGAAGCTGGGGAAGTCATTGAAATGGGAAACAAATTAGGGATCAACTTCATGGGAATGAAGGATGATATGATCGAAATCCTCTCTGATTTGGGCCTGAAAGAATGGGAGAATTATAATCAAAGAGAGAAAGATAGGTAAAATCCTGTTAAAGATAAAAGGGTGATTGCAATGTTTTCAATGTGTATTAGAATACTATTTTGGAACATAAGGGGGTCTAGTAAAGCACAGAAGAAACGAATGGTGAAAAAAACTTCACAGGCCCATAAGATTAATATCTTGCTATTGCAAGAAACAAAGAGTAAGGCTTGGGACCAAAAGGGCTTGAGATTAGTTTTGGGGGGGGGGGGGGGGCAATGATGACTTTGACTGGCTTGAAGTGTCGACGAAAGGGGCTTCTGGTGGTTTTCTCTATATTTGGGAGAAAAAATCTTTCTCCTTGCAAAGTTATTTGATTGAAAAGAACTACATCTTAATGTTTGGCAAAATACAAGGGGATTACCCATATGTTATAACCAACATATATGGTCCAAATGATGAGTTAAAAATAGGGGACCTTTGGGATGAAATCTAGAATATCAAACTAAGCTCTTTAGAACCTTGGTGCTTATGTGGTGATTATAATGAGGTTCTAAGGGTGGGAGAGAGGGAGGATGATTCTAGGGGAATAAGAGGAATGAGACTATTTAGAGAACTCATTGACAAAATGGAGGTCATGGACGTTTCCATGATTGGGAGAAGCATCACATAATTAAACATGTAGGAGGTAGCAAGTCATAGTAGGCTAGATAGGTTTCTTATTTCCAGGGATTTTCAAGCCAAATTTGGCTAGAAACAATAGGAGTTGCCTAAGCTCATTTCGGATCACAACCCTATCATGCTAAGCTCAGAGGAGCATGACTTGGGCCCCTCCCCCTTTAGATTCTTTGACTCATGGTTGTCAACACCAGTTCTATGCAAAGTAATCAGAGAGGCTTGGGACCAGAACCACCACTCAAGTTGGGTAGGGCATGTAATTATGCTAAAACTCAGAGAAGTCAAAAAGAAAATCAAACAATGGAGAAGGTCTGGGGACCAAGATCATAAGGAAAGCATGAAGCTGCTAGCTTCAGAACTTGAGAGAATTGAGATCCTGAGTGAAAGATCAGTTCTTAAATAGGCTGAAAGGAGGCTTAGATGTGACCTGAAGAGAAGGCTTTGAGAGGAGCTGGCCTGGAAGAAAATTAATTTGTGCAAAAAAAACAAGAGTAAAATGGTTAAAGGAATGGGGCATGAACACTAAACTCTTCCATAACTGATAAGAAAAGATACTTATGTAACAACATTTCTCAAGTAGCTAGTGGTGATGACATTGTAACTAAGCCAGATGAAGTGAAATCCGAGATAATAAGGTTCTTCTCTAACCTTTTCAATGATTCAATTGAGAGCAGATCAAGTATTCAGGGCAATCTTGGAAGGGTTCTTGATTTGGAGGTAGCTGCTAGCTTAGAAAGCCCTTTCACAGAAGAAGAGGTTCTATTAGCCATACCCAATTACACATGAGGTAAGGTCAGGGGAGAGCAATAATCCGACAACACGCCCAACCCGACCCAACCTGACCTGACTTTTTGCTAAACGGTCAAATAAATATCTGGGTTGGATCGAAAACGGGTGAAGAAAAGGTAATTTAGTCGGGTTACGGGTCAAAATCGGGTGAGGCTAAAAAAAAATGTGGCAACCCGAACCGCCCGAAGGTCTTTACACCCAAAGGCAAAAGCAGAGGCAGCTGTTTACACTTAACCTAAATCAGCAAATCCCATTCACGGCGCCTCACAGTCTCACCAACCCGCCTAAATTCCTAACCCTCTCTCTCTCTCTCTCTCTCTTTCTCTCTCTCTCTCACCCTAAGTGGCGCCTCCAACGGTCTCTCTCTCTCTCACAAACGAGTGAAACGACAAAGTGCGAGGAAGCGACTGGGAATGCCGAACCCTAATCAATTAGAAATTTGAACGACGAAGTGCAAGGAAGCGATTGGAATCAGAAATTTGAAATCAATTAGAACGACGAAGTGCGAGGAAGCGATTAGAATCAGAAATGTCGAACCAAAAATTGGAATAAAAAATGATAAAGTGCGACGAAGTTAGGTTGGTTTGGTCGGAAGTGATTGGAATCAGAAATTTGAAATCAATTAGAACGATTGGAATCAGTAATGTCGAACCCGCCCAACCAAATCGAACCAACCCGCCAAACCGAACCACTGTTTCAGACAGTTTTAAAACCATGAACGGGTGACAATGGTTTGCAAAATGCATCACCCGACCTTTTCGATTTGGTCGACGGGTGGGGTCGAAACCCGACCCGACCCGGCCTGTGCACAGTCCTAGGTAAGGCCCCAGGTTCAGATGGTTTTAATTTCACTTTCATTAGAGAATTCTGGAATATGTTCAAGCCAGATGTGATGAAATTTATGTTTGAGCTCTACATGAATGGTAGATTGACTAAAGGGATCAATGCTACATTTTTAACCCTCATTCCAAAGGTTGCAAGCCCAATGGATCTTAAAGACTATAGACCCATCAGTTTTGTAAGTTCTGTTTACAAGATTCTAGCTAAAACACTGGCTGAAAGAATGAAGAAGGTTTTACAAAGAATTATTGATGAGAGGCAATCTTCCTTTGTAAAAGGTAGATAGATCTTGAATGGTATCTTGATAGCAAATGAAGTTATAGAGCATTGGAGAAAAAGGAAAAAAAGCTGGGTTTGTCCTAAAGGTGGACTTTCATAAGGTCTATGACAATTTACATTGATGATACATCCTAGATATGCTGAAGAACCTAGGTTTTGGGCATAAATGGATAAAGTAGATCAAGGAGTGTATTTCAACTACCTCCCTCTCAGTCCTAATAAATGGTGGAGCTACCAGTGACTTTCCTATGTCTAAGGGTATCAGGCAAGGGGATCTATTATCCCATTTCCTTTTTGATGTTACAGCATAGGGACTAAATATCCTCATTCACAGGGCAACTTTGGCAGGGCTTCTTAAGGGAGTGAAGTTTGACAATACTGGCCTAAAACTATCCCATGAAGCTGCAAAACTTGAAAATAATCCTTAGATGTTTTGAGCTGATATCAGGTTTAAAGGTGAATTTTCATAAGAGCCTTCTCTGCGGTATAGAAATCCAAAAAGAGATATCATCCCAGATAGCCAATGACCTTTGCTGCAAATCTGGTGAGCGGTAGCTCACCAGATTCACTTATCTTGGTTTACCTTTGGGGGCCAATCCAAGAAGAATCTCAATATAGAATCCTGTTATTGAGACTTTCAAGAAGAAGTTAAAGACCTGAAAGAGGAGGTTCCTCTCGTTTGCTAAAAAACTTACCTTGGTGAAGGCTACTCGATCTAATCTCTGTATCTATTACTTATCATTGTTCAAGTTGCCTAGTACGGTTTGTTCTATTATGGAAAGGATTCAACGAAAGTTTCTATGGGGAGAGGAGGAGGAAGAGAAGAAATTATATCTTATAGGATGGGATAAAATCCAAACAAGCATAATCAAAGGGGGCTTGGAGGTGGCTCCTCTTCGAATCAAGAATCTTGCGATGCTAGCTAAGTGGTGGTGGAGATTCAGGGTAAAAAGACAAGCACTATGGAGGAAAATAATTTGCTCCAAATATAATATAGACAAGGAGGAATGGCTTCCATCGAGGATTAGGAAGGGGAAATTCTCAACTATTTTGAAAGCCATATATGAACAAGGAGAGCTCAAGAATCATATATCCAAAGACATTCTCATGAAAAGCCTCAGTGTAAAAGCAGGTGATGGAAAACAAATCAGGGTTTGGAGGGAAATTTGGACGAAAAATAGAGCACTTTGTAAATCTTTTGAGAGGCTATATAATCTTTCAATCAACAAAAACATCTCACTGCATGATATAAAAGTTGGATGGTCTACAAGCAACTCATGGGAGGCTAGGAGGGCTCATTTTTTTTTAAAAGACCTCTATTTGATTGTAAGGAAGACCAATGGATATCAATCATGAGGACAGTTGAGAATAAGGTCATATCTACGGATAGGGAAGACAAATTAATATGGAAGGGAGATCCAAGTGAAGGATATACAAGAAAATACTTTTTTAGGCAGCATACAAACAGTCAAGGATGGATTCTTGAGAAGGTTAATAATATTTGGAAATAGCCTGCTCCACCAAAATGCAAGCTTTTCTACTAGAGGGCTCTTTTAGGAGGTATTGCAACTAAGGACAACCTGATTAAAAGGGGGATTACACTAAGCAATGGAAATCAATTTTGTGTCCTATGTAGTGTTGAGGAGGAAACTGTGGATCATTTCTTGGTTTGATGTCATTTCTCTTGGAAGCTCTGGTGCGAAGGCTTGAAATGGTGGGGGATGCAATGGGTGCCTCATGCCAACCTTGAAGGCTTGAGAAGTTGGTGGTTTGTTGCCCCTTTCAAAAACTTTGAGGGACAACTTTGGAAGGCTATCTTCTACGCAGCCATTTGGTCGTATGGCTAGAGAGGAACAAGGTACAGTTTAGGAACAGCCAAGTTGATTGGAAAGGCATGATGGACTTGGTTAAGCTACGAGTTATTTTTTGGGTTAAAACAATTCTAGGGATAATGGAGATTTCAGCTGACCAAATCATCTTTAGAACTTAAGAAATCAGAGGCTTAAGGCTAAAAGCTTTGTCCAAGCGAAGATGAGGAAGAGAAGGCAAGTGAAGGAAATCCCCGACCAGTTCGTCAATCTGGGTGTTTTAAGGGCTATTATATGTATTCTAAATGACTCTTGTGGTTTTTGTTGTTTTGTTCCCCCTTTCCCTCTTATTGGTCACTCTCCAACTTTTGAGTTAGGGGTGTTCCTATATCTTGTATTAATTCTATCCATTAATACATTTGCCTCTTGTTAGTCACTCTCCAACTTTTGGGTTAGGGGATGTTCCTATATCTTGTATTAATTCAATCCATTTAATACATTTGCTTTTGTCGTTTAAAAAAAAATGAAGTGAGCTAGGCACATTGAAGTAAGGAATTTTGCGTATAGATACTAAGCATGCCATTTTTTAATGGATATACATTATGGCAGGCTTTGAGTCTTTCAGATGAATTTTTTGGTCGAGCTATATGGATTGTGCTATTGAGCGAGGTGGGTATCAATACCTATGCTCAAGCTCATTATAAACACTATTCGGGCTTATCCATCTTGCATGATGCTCAGACTTAGGATGGACTTTAGCTCGATAAGCTGGGCGTGCTTAGGCCTTATAGCGGGTTGACGAGTAAAATCATGGCACTTACTTGGGTGTTACAAAATGCGATATAAAGTTGATTAAAAGGATACATCAAGTGTAGTAAGATACTTTTCAAAAGGAGAGAAAAATTTTCACGTATAAATGGAATACAAACTTCCATGTAGAAAAGTGTTACACACTAATTTTTTTTCACCTAGCCTCAACTTTAGCATTGTTAGCATCTTCTATTTGTGCTAATCTGGTGGATGTCTAGAAATGACAAAATTACCCAAAAAAAGGGTGGTAACAAGAAGATGATAAAACGAAAAAAGTACACAATAACTAAAATAAAATATAAACTATACACAAAAAACAAAAATACAAATGAATATAAAAGGTAAATAGAATAGAAGCAAGCGATATCAGAGAAAAAATAGAGAAAGCTATACGGGGACGTGAAGACTAAATAGAGGGGTTACTCCTGTTGAGAAATGGGGATCCAAAGGAACCAATGACAGTACATACAGATTATATCGAGAAAAAAATGAGAACCCTATAAAAAATCCTAACTTTGTAGAATAAGGATTATGCTTTCGAGATCTCTCTGATTTGATCTCATCCCAGCACTTGAATAATAATCTATTGAATGGATGCCCACGAGCAGGAACTATAATGCACCTTGAGTCTTCTATCGTATTCTCGTATGTTTGATCACAAACAGAGTGAGTTCTGAATTTCGTGATCTAATCCTAACTTGGCTGCCTCTTCTCAAGATCATGAAAAATATTAAGAAACCCTAGCTGCCAAGACGATTATGACCCATATATATATATAGGGTATAACAGGGATCTGGGAAGTAAATAAGATTCGGGCTCCTTATGTAGGAAAACCTATCTCAATCCAAATTAAAATTTTAATTCCACAAATTATAGTTCATGCCACTAAAGAATTATAATTGCACTCATGGTTTTATCTCAAAAATAAATTTCGAGCTATATGTTATTAAATGCTTAATTATTTCGTCACGTTAAGATTACAAATACCTATCAATTAAATTAAATTACTGATAATTTTATTTAATCGGCCACTTATAATTTCTTTAAGATTTTCTACTTAACTTATTTAATATATTGAATAAAAAATTTACTTGCATAGTTTGACATTATTAAAAGTTATAAGCTTTTCTATGGGATATCATCAATCCCTATACTGGGATATGAATTCTGTTAATAATTAATATTTACCATACACGTAATGTCGTTATCTAATTCAACGAACTTATTGGCCTATAATAGATCTCGCTTTTTATGAATCAAAATAACAAACACTATTTATATGTGTCTATTAATTATTTTAGGAATAAGAGTATAAGCACTCTTAATAATCATGGAGTACTAATTATTTTTTACAGTCAGTATAAAAATAATTATTTCAAGAAAATCATGTTCAATACATACAAAGTGTAATACCACAGTGAATTGAAACTATACCATTTCCTATAATCTTGACAGACCTACTAAAATATTGTGTTATAGTATTCTCACTGATGGTGTGTCCAATTCAATTTAAAACTGTGAACAAAAGTTATATATTCTACAAGAACTAATAATCTGATTTTCTGTTTATAAGCCGAACTCTACACACTTGATCATCTATTATGTAGAATAAAAGACATACATAGATAATATTAAATAAATAATACATTGCAAATATTACTCATACAGATTTTCTTTAAAATAGAAATAAATAATTTATTAATGAACAAAATAAATATCAAAATCCATTACCTAGAAACATAATTTTTGATATGTATACCTATTAACCACGTCTTCTCACTCTTCTACGGCCAAAAGTCATATTTCTAATATAGAGAGAGAAGGAGAAAGGAAGATGAGAATTACAGTAATAGAATGCTAATTCACTCAATAATGGTGAAAATGAGAATCTCTTAGAGCTGTTTGGTTGAAAGATAATTTTTATTGAAAAATTAGTATATCTAAATTTTTAGTATTTGGAGTATTATGAATTGTATTATTAGTATAATGTTTTTTGTACCGAAAGGTGTTTGGTTGATAACAGAATAACTTTAAAAAAAATAATATGTTTTTTAGTTTGACATGATTTTAGTTAGATTAGATTTTTTTATATACAAAAATTCTCAAAATAGTCTAAAGATTAGCCAACTTCCCAATAGAGTGTTAAGTTAGTTGGGAAAGTTTTTTAAACTCCCTTTTAAGTGTTAGGATAAGATTATATCTTACCCAAATATTGTAAATCTCAAAATAATGTTTATTTCTCAGAATCACTTGTATCAAATGTGTTATAAATATAATACTCTCTCATAACTTACGGGTGTGGGAATACATTTTATGCCAAAAGATTGTTCCAGTAAATTCAAGTTGGTATCAGAACCATGGCATTCCCAGCTCATTCTTCTCCCGTAAACACTACCTCTTCCTTGGATACTTTTCCTACTCCGTCGATCTCCCTTAACAATGCTCACGATTTTATCTCTCTAAAATTAACCACTAGTAACTTTCTTTAATGGAAAACTTAACTTCTTCCTTACCTCCGTGGTTAAAACCTCATCGGCTATGTTGATGGTTCCCTTCCATGTCCTACCACTGATCCTGCCAAATCCACTTGGATCCAACAAGATAAATTAATCATGAGTTTTTTAATCTCTTCTCTCTATGAAGATATCCTTCCTTTTTTTGTTGGCACCAACACTTCTCGTGAGATTTGAAGTCTGTAAATGCTTCGACAACAAGATTATCCTGTGACTACCTTTCTACACGATGCCAAATCCTTTGCCGATGAACTCACTGCTGCCGAAAAACTGCTCTCTTCTGCTGAGTTCAATATATACGTGTTCAAAGGGGTCAAGCATGACTTCAAGGATTTGATCACTACACTCACCTCCCATCTGGACCCTGTCTCTTTTTTCTGAACTCCACAATTTATTGCTCAATCATGAATTCTTTCCCAACGATATCTTTTCATCTGTGCTCCAGATTTCTCCATCTCCTAATTCACCGTAGGCTCATCGTGCTCACACCACTTGTGGTCGAGGTCGTGGTTCAATTCATCATGGTCGTGGCCGTGGTCATGGTTGCCTCCACCATTCCACTCATGGTCGTGGTGCTTCCCTTAACTTTGTATCTTCTGCAGGCCTTCTGCCCCTTCCTACCTCTAACCATCGCACTTGTTGTAAAATTTGTGACCTTTTGAATCACACTACCGCTCAATGTTATCATCGTTTCAATCGCCATACTCACCTAAGTGCATATTTAAAAACCAGAGGAGTGAGACTTGAGTAGTGAAGACATTTGATACAAGCCATTAACATTGGATCCCTTATGCAGAACTTGTATTATGATTTTGTCCTAAATCACAAAGGAACTAGAATCAAAGATAACCAAACAATTGTTATCTTTAGTGAATTTTTGAATAGAAAGGAGATTAGATGTCATTCTTGGTACATGAAGAACTCTGTTTAAACGAAAACAAGTAGTGGAAGTAGGTAAAATGCCATTACGTAAGTGAGTAATAGAAAGAGAAGTACCATCACCTATAGTAACTTGATAGGGCTAATAGATTTGTAAATTGTTGTGATCATGAGTAACATGGTCAGTAGCCACTGAATCGAGATACTAATTTTGGGAGGAGGTTGGAGAAGTTTGAGGATTAGGTATTATCTCAGCAGTCTATGCCCTAGGTTAGGAGTTTGGAGTAGAGGAACGAGAATTCTGAACATTAGCGTCTATACGATACCAGCAATCAATGGCGGAATGATACATCTTACCACATATTTGGTACACAATAGGTTAAGATGATGAAGATGAGGAGAATTGATTCGAATTCTGTCTGCCTTCGCCTCCGCAAAAAATACTTATCGCTTGATTGTCTTCTACAATTTCCTCTATAAGAGAACTGTCATCTCATTCATGACGAACTTCTGCTTGAATATTGATTATTAGCTGAAGCATTTGTTGTAGTAGTTGCAAATGCAACATTCAAATCACTTTGAGATTGTGAACCAACTTTCTCAACATGTATAGCTTCAGAACAGAGAAGATATGAGAGTTCTTCTGTGGTAATCAAACTTGACATAGCTCTTATGGTTGTTTTTAGAGCGTTATATTCTTCAAGGAGGTCATTCAGGGTAATTAAAATCAAATCTTCTTCATCTGTGACTACATGCTAAAGCTAGTGTATCAATAATCTCTTTGATTTTAAATTGATATTTCCCCATTGTTTTCGTCTTCTTGCTAACGTTATTCAATTTTATCACCAATTGCTGAACATGTGATCTTAACAAAGACTTAAATTTCTTACTCAAGATCAGCTAAACTCATAGCAGTGTTTGTACGAAAGGATTGTAATGTAGATTGTTGATGAAAACGTAGCTGTGATACAACTCAGCAGGTGAGAATCTACAAGCTTCCATTTGATTGCTTTAGGATTATCAATTTCCTTGTTTTATTCATTAAGAACCTTTAGTGGAGGACAGCTAATGGTTCCATCCACATATTCGTTAATATATGTGGCTCAAAAAATATTCTGTATTTGACTTCTCCACACAATGTAACTCATCATGTTACTCCCGATCTTGCTTCTCTCTCTTATGTTGAAGACTATGTTGGTCACTCTCAGTTGCACGTCGGTAATAGACTTGGTATACCCATATCTTATGTTGGTTCATCTATTATTAAAACTCCTTTCTCTTCTTTTAATCTTTCAAATGTTCTTCATGTCCCTTCTCTTACTAATTCCTTACTAACCATTCATTAAGTCGTTAAAGATAATCGTGTGTTTTTCAAATTTCACCCCTCTTATTTTTTTGTTAAGGACCAGCTCTCAAAGAAAATGCTTCTCCAAGGACGAAATGAAGGTAGTCTTTACAAATTCTCTTCCTCGGCAGTCATGCCCTTATCTTTCTCTTCCTCTCCAGTGGCTCTTTCCTCTTAACGTGTTCCTCTTGATTGTTGGCATCGTCATCTTAGTCATCACCATGATCGTGTTCTTCGTCAAATTTTAAAGTCTCGTGCTCTTCTTATGTCATCAAATAAATTGTGTTCTGGCACCCTTTGTCATGATTGCCAATTGGGCAAGTCTTCCAAACTTACTTTGTCTAGTTCACGAAATAAAAGTGTAGCTCCTTTAGATCTAATTTTTAGTGATGTATGGGGCTCTTTCCTAATTCTTTCTAGTAATAGTCATAAATACTTCGTAATCTTTTTGGATGATTATTCAAAGTTTGTGTGGTATTTTTCTATGTGTAATAAACGTCTTTTTCACATTTCTTTAATTTCAAGAATTAGTTGAACGTCAATTTTCCACGACAATAAAAATTGTTCAAACAGATTAGGGTGGTGAATTCCACACAGTTTCACCTTATTTTCACAAATTGGGCATTGTTTACCGTCTATCTTGTCCCCACACTCATGAACAAAATGGCTCTATAAAACGACATCATCATCACATTGTTTAAACTAGTCTTGCAATTCTTGCTTATGGTTCTGTTCCTCATAAATTCTAGCATTTTTCCTTTGAAACTGCTATTTATTTAATTAATCGATTACCTTCTCTAGCCTTAAATAATATTTCACCCCTCGAAATTCTGTTTCAACAACTTCCAAACTATAAAATTTTAAAGGTTTTTAGTTGCTTTTGTTATCCATACTTACGCTGTAACGCCCCGCTCTCGCAATGCACCAAACCTGTATAAAGGGATATGATCCCGCTGCAGACCGACAGCTGAAGAGAAAGATATGGGATAAAGATATTGATAAACCAAATAAGAACTTCTAAGCAATCACAACACCATAATGTCAAAAGGAGTATACATGAGTCACTAGAAATTCGACATCCTAAGAGCATACATTATTTCTAAAACATCAAAAACCTTCAATTTTTATACATGAAACTCTGCCAAAACTAAAAACTACATAAAAGAAAACTTGACCAAAATGATTCCCAACACCAGATCTAAAACTACAAGACGACGCCTGTGGTGGACCAACTTCTAGCCGTTCCTGGTATATCTGCAACCACAAAAGTTACAGAAAAGCACACTTAGCATTATCATGAACAAAAAAGACAATTACTTAGTTAAGATTAACTGAAAATTTTTTCTAAAAATAGTTTATCACATTTTTTACGAAAACATAGAAACTGATGCATTTGTTTGAACATGAAAATATAACATAATATACAAAACCTTCTCAGTATTGCAAACAGAAATATGTTTCTAGCTCAACTTCCACAAATTAGAAATGCATGACCACTTTCTCAAAACTAGACCCAAACCCCAACAATGTCCAAGTAGTCGTCAACCTCGCGACCGGGAGTTCTGAGGTACCACAACCTCAATTCGCAATGCACGGATAGCAACGTGATGGAATGAGGGCCACTCTCTGCCAAGCACGAGTGGTATGTGTTAAAACCTATGACTCAGCCTAAAAGTTTTTAAGGCAAAAACCGTTGCTTAATGGAAAACCTCTTTTATAGGGACAAATGAAAAACCTATAGTTAGGTAACCTCTCTCATAACGGGATATAAATGATCGAAAATTCTTGTAATTTGGAACTTTAGAACAACCATACAACATTAACCATACTTTTATAATAATATTATGCTAGCTCAAAATATCATGAATAGCACACTTGAATTAAAAATATTATGATTTTTAAAAACAACAAGTTCATGCGATCGTCAAACTGGTCATAGTTCAAAATATACACTTCAAAGCATTTTCATGCATCATTTACATAAACTCAAGTTCAAGATAATGGCTAAGCACTCTCACCTTGTGTTATATTCGTATGAACCGAGTCTCCCCCGGCAGGCTAGGCAAGATCCCTGGGTTCTACAACCTTCGTGCCTAACAAGCAAAACACGATTTGATCGCTAATCACGGAATGCTTCCCTTTTAGCATGTGAAACTAAAACGATTCGGATCGTTGAATGTTTTCTTTGGTTTTAGGAACCATGGTTACTTTCTTTTTATGTTTAAAGGATACCATGCACTTGTCCAAACCTTCACTTATTTAATAATTTAACTTAACCATTTATTACTCTCTTCCAATCATTAAATTTTAAAGTACCACAGGATTTTGAGGTACTTAGACTTAGAGTTGAATTATGATTTTTGGTGACGATTTAGATTAAAATATTCTCTACAAATTTTATATTTAACACCAAAATCAAAACCTAAGGAAACTAGGTGAAAAATTTGATGGAAACAAAAATGATTCAACACTTTTCTTAAAATTTTACCGAAAATACGCCTCTATTGGTCTCCATTTTGGGTTATCAAATTAGGTCCAAACAAGCCCATTCTTAGATATGTTCTAGCTCAACATGTCCCCTACAAGTTTCATCTTTAGTGATAAGGGCAGTTATTTGGAACAAGTTAACCCATCAAACCTCAATATATTGGGCTCCTTTTTGTGGGCAGCTAGATGTACATGTTATCTACAATTTTTATGTTTTGACCAAAACTCGGATCTCATTTTAAACTAGAGTTTTTAGGTCTTCATTGTTGATTGATCTGAAACTAACTCACTTTGGTAGAATTGTAATATCTCGAGCTCTACTCACTCAAATGAGTTCAAACCAATTGTGGATGAAAGATAACACAAAAATCTAGATCTGGACATAAAAATCACACTAAGATTATTTTTCTACATTGAATTATGGTCTTCTAAAAATTAGGGCAGAAAGGTGAAAAAGCTCAAAACTCAGGCCAATCTTGGTTCTAGCCTCTTAGTGTCATGTGTGTATGTTTTTGATCCATTTTCTTTGTATACATGTGTTGAACTTCAATATATTAATGTTTCAGAGTTTATAGAAGTCATGGAACCCATGGTAAAATTCATACCAACTCACAAACTCAGCATTTAAACCCAACAGTCCAAAAAATCCAACCATGACGCTTTTATTTTTGAGTTTTCGATTCTTGATCTTAGATTTGTGTTTGAAAACAATGAAAGAGGTGTTTGATATGTATAAAATCAGAAGTGTTTGAGCATTGATTACCTTATTTAGAAGTTGTTTCTTGGTGTTGAAAAACTTTGGACTTAGCTTTCATGCTCCATGGATCCTCCTAGCTTCATATTTCTTCTTCTTCCTTCTTCTTTCCTTTTTTTTTTCTCCCCTTCTCTTTTCTCCTCACTATGCACGAAATTTAGAGGAAGAACAGGTGGATTTTGGGTTCTTTTTATAAATAAAAGTCAAGTAGAAAGTTTTCTTAAAAAGCTTGGTTAATTATGATTGGATTTAGTTAACTTGGGTTGCTTTTCACTAACCTAGGTAAAGGAAACTCGGTCACCAAGTTTGACACAAAATCCTAGGTCTAGCCACTTGAGTATATATATATATATAAACTCGGTCACCAAGTTTGGCACAAAATCCTAGGTCTAGCCACTTGAGTATATATATATATATATATATATACACTGGAATGATTTTTTTATTTAATTATAGGAGAAATTTTGGGTATTTTCACATTGGTTCGTGTATTGACTTTTCGAGCTTAATTCTTGTTTTAAATAACTTGGACTTATAACTTTGAATTCTTATTCTCAATATTAGGGTTTTAATATATGCTTGTGTGGTTCTCACTCTATCTCGTGTCTCGGACTCGAAAAGGTTGAACAATCGGGCCGATTCTTCTTACCGAACTTAGGTTCGAGATTTTATTTTTTTTGAGATGTTCTTTCTTATCTATTCTTATCTTGAGTTCGGGTTATTACAATCTATTCTTTTTTAAGAAATTTTCTCCTCGAAATTTACATACCTTGATCGAAGAGACGTGGTTATTTCTCATGATGAGGCTTTAAAGCCACAGTTCAAACTAATAATTTATAACGCACAACTCTATTCAATAATTCAATATGCCATTAAAGACTGACACTTACCCTTAAAAGGAACAACAACCCAATGCCTTTGAAGACAAACCCTTACCTTTACCGACTTTGCACAATATCATTGTAGAACTTACACACACACCCTTACCGGGTTTACACACACCCTCACAGGGAAAAACTCTTTTAGATTAATCATACCATTCCTTGGTGGTATCTTTAAGAACACACGGTCCCCCACTACAAACTCCAGGTCACATCTCTGATTATCTGCACAATTTTTCTGCCTGTCTTGCGATTGCTTTAATCTCTCTCAGATCAACTTAATCTTATTAGTGGTAATTTGAACTATCTCAGGTCTAAGTAACTTCTTCTCTCCGATTTCTTCCTAACAAATTGGGTTTCGATATTTTCTGTCGTACTTTGTAAAGGGCCATCCCTATAGATGACTGGAACTTATTGCTATATTTGAACTCAATCAGTGACAAATATTTTTCCCAGCTTCTAAAATACATGGTCTAAGCATATCTTCTAAGGTATGAATTATCCTCTCCGATTAACTATTAGTCTGCGGATGGAAAGCTGTACTAAACTTTAGAGTAGTCCCCAATGCTTCTTGTAAGCGTGGGCAAAACTTGGACGTAAAACGTGAGTCTCTGTTCAATACTATAGAAACTGGTACTTTGGTAGCCTAATAATCTCATCAAAATAAAGCAGTGCAAACCGATCCATAGAAAACGTTATCTTTATTGATAGGTAGTGAGCTGACTTCGTCAACCTATCCACAATTATCCAAATAGCATCTTCCCCTTGGGTGTTCGAGGGAGTCCGGTTATGAAATCCATAGTAATATGTTTCCACTTCCTTCTAGGTACAGGTAACGGTTGTAGTAATCCTATCAGCTTCTGGTGTTCAATCTTAACTTGCTGGCATATTATACATCTTGACATGAAATTCGCTACGCCCTTCTTCATCCCACTCCACTAATATCTTTCTTTTAAGTCTTTATACAACTTCGTACTTCTTGGATGCATGGTGTAAGTTGATTTATGCGCTTCATCTAAGATCTGCCTTCACAACTCCCCATTATTGGGCACATACAATCTGTGACCAAACCACAATACGTCATCTCGAACTTTAAATTATGTCTTCCTTTTAGTTGTTGTTGCTTCCGCCTTTATCTTGTCTACTTGATTATTCGTCAATTGAGCTGCTCGAATTTGATCTAGTAAGGTTGGTCTTACGCCCGGAGTTGCTAATAAGCATCCATCCATTCCTTCCTATGGCAAGATGGGTTCTAAGCGTTCGCATTTTAAAAAAAAGCACCAGCTCGTACCGCTCATAGATGCTCTATTTTTCCCCTATGATTTTTGACTTAGGGCACCACGATATTAGCCATCCTCGGATGATAGTGAATTGTACAGTCATAATCCTTAATTAACTCCATCCATCTCCTTTGCCT
>JAULJZ010217785.1:2878-18039 GCA_032270985.1 Heliamphora pulchella | reverse complement strand
GAACGCGATGCTCCCGTGTCGATGGGACCCATGATCTAGAGACTAGAAGAGTACCTCGAATCATGGCTGGAGTAGCCGTAGCATCAGGCACAACTGGTTTTTTTGAAGCACTGGGATCAGCAAGGGCATAAGCAGTGGCCTGTGGTGTTCTGGTCTGTCCACCATAACCCTAGGCTGACAATTGCCTCACAGACTGTGCTGGGGCACCTCCTTCTGCAAACCTAGACGTTTGGGCCCTAGGTTGCTGCGGAGCCTGTCGTCTCTGGGTAGATGAAGCAACTGACGCTCTCGTCGCACCCTATACACTCTCTTCTCGGGGACAAAATCTACGAATGTGCCCGAGCTGACCACACCCAACACATACTAGTGGGTCTCTCGCTTGTGACTGGACAGGCACTAACTCTGTACCTCGCCTTTCTGCGGGCACTTAGATGAACGATGCCCCGGTTGTTCGCATTGGTAACAAATAAGCTCTCTTTGCTCTGACCTTCCTGTCGAAGCCACCGAAAGTGCAGGCATGGACAACTGCGGCTGATATGATCCGGCAAAATGAGAACTAGGTCTAGATGACCTCTGGCGCTTTTTCTCGCCCTTTTGAACTGTGCATCGTCGTTTCCCTGCTGACTCCTACTCTCTCTAACACTGCGGCTCTCTACCAACGAGTTCTCTACTCGGATAGCGGTTTCCACCAGCGCGATGTACACATCCAAACCCAGAGCTACAATTCTATCCTTGATAGCCAATCGAAGGCCACTTTCAAACCTCCTAGTGTACAATTCCTCTATAGATACCATCTCAACTGCGAACCGCGACAGATTCGCGAACTTGGCCTCATACTAGACCACAGTAAGGTTCCCCTGAACAAGAGAGAGGAAATCCTCTCTGTATGTATCCCTCAAAGATCTCGAAAAATACTTCTCCAAGAAGACTCTCATGAAAGCGGCCCACGTGTCATCCACCGTGATTTTAGCAAACTTTCACCATTCCCTCACATCTTCTCGCAGTTGGAATGCCGCCAACTTCATGCGCAAGGCATCCTCCTCAATATCTAGAGTATCGAAGATCATCGTGGTCACTTCAAATCACTCAGTAACAACTTTGGGGTCTGACTCCCCAGAAAAGGTCGGAGGATCCAACCGTCGAAATTTTCTCATAGCCACAGAGGCTCTTGGCTCAGGAACCCTCACTCCGGCCCTGGTCGCCTCAACCATAGCTCTCATAGTAGTAAGCATCTCCTATATGATGTCAGCACCGCCCACCTGTTCCTATGGGCCATGAACGTCCCCCCCTTCCGGAACCTGAACATACGCACAACCTCGGCCACGACCCCGTCCCCGTCCTCTCCGCATGGATATAATTCTATACGAAGGCAATATAACAAGATAAGCTTTCATAGAACATGTGTTTAAAACATAACACACATAAGCATGCTAACATATAACCACTTAAGATTATGTAAACATATCTCACATACCGAGGAGAACCAACAAGATAGACTCGTCCATTTGGATAACCTATTCAGATTCTTTGCTAGAAAACACGTTGGCCAAACGTGTTTCTAACTTGGCTTCCAAACATGTTCATCCAAACGCCCCAAGGCACGACTAATCAATCCAGTGATTCAACCTTCACACCCACATATATATCACTATTATGCTCAACAAGCTATCAGCATATTATAAAAACATTTAAACACATGCAAGCAAGCATACTCAATCATCCTCACCAAGTGATAAACCATCTTTCCATGGCTCTTAGGTAGTCGAACCCAAAGCTCTGATACCAAGTTGTCACCCCTCAAAATTTAGGGTCACGTGAAAATCCACCAAACACCAGTTTTTAAAGAAAATAGGTTTTGATACATTCAAATCCACCTGTTGAAATCAGAAGAATACTCAACATGCATCTCTCATAAGTAGTAAATATCCAATTCCAACACACATAAATATATCGCTCAAAGGCGTATAAAACATGCTTTCAGAAACAAGCATACAAAAAGAAAAACTAGTAAAGTCTTCCGCCACCACAGGCACCACTAGATCAACTCCTCGTGATTATCAAACTCCAGACCTGAAAATAGTTTCACAACAAAATCTCACATCGTGAGCCGAAACCCAATGAAAACAGACTATAAAGCTGTAAAGCAAGATATGCAATCATATAGTCGGAGCTAACTCAACCACAGAGCTCAAAGGTTTTACTTCATAAAACCCCAAGTTTTCCCATCAGACTCCCACAAGCGTCCAAAACGGTTTTTCATTTACAAAGCCCAGCATTTAAACAATGCAATTAACGTTTCACATACCGAGAAAAGAGAAAAATAGTAACCAAAACGTTATTTTTCCACTCGGATCACACACCGAGAAAAGAGAAAATGAATCCTATGTACTGACTCTGCCACAAAGGGACAGAGGTAATAATTATAGACTCCTGCCCATTACCTAATTCCTGAATCATTTAAGACCTGTTAGGTAATGACAAGTTCTATACGGAGCCACCACAACGTAACTGCTGACTTTACGGACTAAACCCGAAGGACAAAAGCACCTACACCTTCTTTACGGGAACTATCCCGAAAGACAAAGGTACCTACTCTGCGCACGTTTTTGGACTTCCACCGAGGGCAACTCGTGCCACATACCCGCTATCCCGGTACATCTAGAGAAACATTTCAAAACCAACCCGTAACTCAACTACGAAAATATTTTCACGATTATACATTAAACATGTATAAAGAGCCATCCATCAACATAGAGATTAACAAAAATATTTCAAAAATATTTATCGCCATTTTTAACAAAACATTTCCAAAACTGATACTCAACCCCAAGGGTTAGCTCCAAACCTCCAAAACACAAAGTGTTGAGATTTTTATCAAAAATCACCGTTTTCAAAACCACCTTTGAAAACCATACCTCCACAAGTCATATGATATAATAAACTAAAAAAAGCAGAAAATATGCTTTTTACCCAAAAAACAAGGCTTAAACATAAATATGACATTTAAAGCATTTTCTAGCAATTTCAACTAGTGAAAATATATATAATTGCATGAAACACCCTTTAACAACAGTAGAATCTAGAATCCTACCTCGATGAGTCAAAAATCGAAGTTTCGAAAATCGAACCTCATCGGAATGAGAATCTGTCCAGATGGATACGAAGCTAGCAACGTGAATAGCAAGGATCCACAAGCTGATCAGCGAAAACTAGGCTCGGGCAACCAAAAAATATAGAGAGAAGGCCAAGAGAAAGGAAGAAAAGTTGAGAGAAAAAGAGAATTCTCTATCAAAACAACCCCTCGGTAAAATAGCCATTCAGTCGACTGAACCAGTCGACTGAAGGTGGGTTCAGTCAACTGAAGGGTCCAACCCAGTCAACTGAAGGTGTTTCAGATCTATACGCCTCTTCCACCGCCACGGTCCAGTCGACTGGGGAAAGCAGTCCAGTCGACTGGACTGCTGGGCAACAGCCTACTGTTTTGGTCTCGGTTTAACAGTCCAAAAACCAATCAAACAAGCCTAAACGAAGCTCGAAAAAGCGTAAAACACATCTACACATGCTGTTCTACAACTCCAAAGCATAAATCATTCATAAATGATATTCATATGATGAAAGAAACACGTCAAACATGAATATATATCAGAAATGAAACGGTACGGGGTCTTACATTTGATGCTGCTTATTTTTGTATTTAGTGAACTTTTTTTATCATTTAGTAAAATTATTATACTTTTAGATTCATCTCATCGAAACGAGCCGAAAAAGTAATAAATAATTTCGATCAAAATATAAAAAGTTTAGAAAAGACAAAATTAAGCAAAAATAAGCCAATAAGCCAAATTTTATATTGCTTAGCGTGTGATTCTCCTTTTTTTTTTTTGTAAACTTTTTGGCTTTTTGATTTTTTTTATAAAAAAGTTAGATGTGAAAAGATGTGAAAAAAATCAATTGATTACAGATGAAAGGACAAATAAGTGGGTTTTTTAAGAGATTTTTAAGTAAAAAGTCTTAAAAATTATGCCAAATAGAAGCTTATTTTTATCTTTAGTGAATTTTTTTTATTTTTTTGATCAAAATGTTTTACTTTTTGAGTTCATCTCACTGAGATGATTCGAAAAAGTAAAAAAATTTAATTAAAAGATAAAAAAGTAAGCTTAGAAAAACAAAAATAAACAAAATTCTTGACATTTAACCCAAACAGGCCCATGTATAATACATATTATTCTACTCTTTCAATAACGCAATTAAATTTTAAATTTTTAACATATTATTAAAATATTTTTTTTTATTCTATATATAGCACGGGCCAAAATACTAGTTTTCACTTAAATACACATTTTCTCTTACCTTTAACTATTTGGGTAAAATAGAAAATGATAAATTACGGATATGTCCTATTTTAAAAAGGTGGTTGAGATTAAGTTTTTTTTAAAAGTTGTGTATTTTATAAAGTTCTTTTTAAAAATATCCAGAAAAAAATAGACCTTTATACCCATTTTAAATTTTAATTGACTTTATAATTAAAATAAAAAAATTTGTAAAAAATATATTTTATTAAATGGCAATTACCACCATTCACAGAATCATATTCCATACTGAATATGTTTTGTAAAAAATTTATTTTATTAAATGGCAGAGTTTGGTCGCTTTATTTTTGGCAATAATATTTTGCTTAATCTATTTTATGTTATTTTTCATCATCTTTGGTAAATTACAAAAAATAATATACATTAATTAAAAATAATATACATTAATTAAGTGACTACTTCATTTTTTTATAACAAAAAATGATACACATTGTACAATATCACATTAACAAGAAAATGATACATATTAATAATATTTTGGTTAATCCATTTTATATCGTTTTTTATCATCTTTGCTAAAATTGTAAAAAATGATACACATTAATTGAATGACCATTTCATTATTGTAACAAAAAATGATACACGTCACAATATCATTTTTAAAAATGACACACATTGAACAATGTACTAAAATGTTCTAAGAAAATATTATTATTTCATATTTATCATTTTAGGAACTCTTAATGCGTATCATTTCAAAAACTGATATTGTTTCAAACGTTGTTTCATGGGTATTATTTCTAATAATATTATTGTTTCATGTGTCATTTCTGAATACGAGTCAAATTCATATGTATTATTTAATGAAACTTTAATTGTATTATTTTTTACGTTTTAATATGTATGCAACGAAATGAAGTGCTCAATTAATTAAACCTTAATGTGTATTATAAACCTTAATGTATATCATTTTGTACGTTTTAGCAAATATGAAGCGGTCAAGTGGTAGATGACGAAAAATGATAAAATATAGATCAATGAAAATATTACTGTAAATGCTTCTATGCATTCACTATATACATGAAGCTAAAAAAATTAAATTCTGGTGATCGTATGAAATAGCAAAAATTAATAAAACAAAGTTTTTAAAGTATTAGATATGAGACAATTGATTCCATATATATCGTCATGCTATTACTAGCAACTGGGGGTATAAAAATAAAAAATTTTCTAAAAAATTTAAAACAGAACTTATTGAGATATATAACTTTTAAAAAGAACTTATCCATAGATAACCTTCTAAAACGAAACCTACCCTTATTAAAGAATATAAATTAGTTAATCATTCAAGTTTTTCTCCTCCTCATTACCCACTTACCATATTCTCTCTCTCTCTCTCTCTCTCTCTCACCCTCACAAACACACACACACACACACACACACACACAGCATCAACAACTCTGCATATAATTACTCTTGTATTATTGTTGTTATTTGTGAAAAAGAAAAATTATTGAAATTCATAAGTGCACCCACATGCTAAATTTCAACCTTGGCTACTACAATATCACAGGCCAACTAACCATCTCTTAATGCAACTCATTCAAACAAGATATATATGATGTCAAATCCTATGAAAATCTTTACATTTGTACCCTGCAAAGCATATTAATTAATAAGGTGGGCCCTTTCACTTTCCTTTAAGATTATTATCTTTGAAGGATGAAGAATCGCATAGAATATAGATTGGAATTTTTATATGTTGTAACTTATTCTACAAAAGATTTGGTCCTTGATGCACACATTATCATCACTGACAATAATTTTTATATGTAGAACAATCCTGGGTAGTCAATATGCATGTGGAGAAGATTATTATTTTTAAAATTTAATTAAAAAATAATAATTATTAAATTACAATATTTTATCTATGTTCATGATTTAAAATTACTTTTTAACCAAACATAGTAATCATTAAATACGAGTAATATTATGCATTAAGGGCCTATTGGGGATGGCTTTTAAGCCGGCTTTTTTATAAAAAAAAAGTTGGCTTTTAAGATGTAATATTGGTTTAAAAAAATTAATTTTTTTAATTTCTTAATTCAAGGAAAAAATCTAATACATATCCCAAATACTCTACTTAAAAAAGTCAATCCTACTCAAAAAATAAAAAAAAATCGTGCTAACATCCTATACACTATCACTTAAAAGTTAAAAGTAAAGACATTTTAGACTTTAATAAAAAGAAAAAAAAATTACTACAAAAAATTATCTCAAAAAATCAAATATTTTTTTTTAAAAAAAGTTAAATCTCTTAAAAATCAAACTTTTAAGCATTCCAAACAGGCACCAATTATCATTAATGCCACGCTAATTAGAATAACACAATTAATTAGTCCTATACTTATTGTGGGTCAATTTCAAACCCGGACAAACTGAAATTTTGAGAGTTTTTAAAGAATTAGAGTCTTAAGAAGAGCTTTATCCTTTATAAATGTATGGACATAAGCAGTTCGGAACTATTAGTTCCGAACCATTTAATATTATTGTTCTTATATATATAGTCTTTTATGATAAGAGGGAACAGCAGGTCTCATTAATTCCAACCTCGCCCTTTCCTTTTTCCAGTTTAATTTGCTTCCTATTTCTTTATTTCCACTTGCCTGGAATTAGAAAGGTAATGATGTCATATAGTTGAGTAAATGGCTCTTTGATGAGCTTTTTTCTTTGTTTGGTCAAATTAAGTCCCTTTTATGGTAGTTTATTTTGATTGAGTTTATTTATGTTTTTAGCTCAGAGGATTCTAAAATATAAAAATTTCAGATCATAACTAAAAAAATACTAAATATTAAAAAAAAAAAGTTCAGTACTGGTGAAAATAAGCTAGTTTTTAGCACACTTTACATGTTTAATGGATTTATTTCTTTTTTTTATTCGTCTTAATTAGAAAAGATTGTTAAAAAGTAGTTAAATTTTGAATTTTCCTTTACTAAAGATAAAATAAATATGATCAAATAAGCTATTCCAGGGTAATAAAATAGTTGGAAGAAAAACTTTAGGTTTCAATTTTTCTGTAATGTATAATCCTACAATTGTTGATGAATATAATTTGTGAAAAATTGTTTCCTTGCAAAAAAACACTGTTATTATGAGACCCATATTTTTCTAAAATAACTAAATATACATAAAAAAAAAATAAAACAACTATTTTTTTCTTCACTGTTGGCTAAACGAATCGTAAAAATCCAGGTTTCCAAGAAAATGGAACCTATATATGCAACCTTCTGGGTACACTGCATTTGAGCAGACATCAAGCCTGCAATGGCAGGGGAGCTTCTGTACATGAATTGGATTATTGAAACATATAAAGAGATAAATACACTCCCCAGCTGCATCTCATCTCCTAGGTGCTTTAGGGGTAGCTCCTACCATAATTTTCAAGATTCAATTGCTGCCTCGGAGCAAAACCTATGTCCGGCAATAGATGTGCCAAAACCTATGTCCGGCAATAGATGTGCCGGGAAGTAGTATCTCTGAATCCAGAGGGTACGGATCAAGCGCGCACAGCCAGCCTCGTAAAAGTTCATGCACTAACCAATAGTTCATCCGGCGGTCGCAAACACTCCACGGGGTTTGAATAGAAGTAGTCCTCTTCTTTAGGTCTGTCGGGCATCACCGACCTATTCGTAGGGTTTCCCATTCGATCTGTGTGAGTTTCCTTAACAGCAGCTGAAAATTCATCCCAAGTTAGTGACCCACCGTTATATTGGTCTATAAGATCGACTAGAAGCCTTCTCTCCAACAGGATTGTCTTCTTGAACCCAAGGTATCTGGAAAGCAATGCAGCACAAACCTAACCCTCAGTTCAGATTAAATGCTCTAAGTGATCTAAGGACCCAGAAGTAGTAGAAATCAATGGAAACAGAACCCAACTAATTTAAATTAATAGTCTTCAAACCAAAATGATAGGGAAAATTTTCTGAATTTTATCAAACAATCCATATGCTAACCGAACTAAAATACACCCAAACAAAGTCCAATATAACAGTTTGATGGTGATGCAAACTAATTCTAATTGGTTCGAGGCTGGCTGGTTTTGATGTCTATGTTACATGACCTCTCTAATGTACGGATGTTGGGTGCGGATATAGCCAAGTGTTGGATAAATGTTGTTTACAAGATTGCATAGAGCATTTCATGCATAATATGAGAGTTTATGCATAGTTCTACAATAAATTCGAATTACTAAATATTCTTTTTAGGAAAATGTCTAATTAAAAATATCGGACACGTATCTCACACCTTTGTCTAAGTGTCGAGTGTCCACTATGGATACTTTAACATTTAGAACAATCCATGTAACCTAGGTTTTGATAAGCCTATGCAAGTTTATTAAAAAATCTATCTGCTAAAAGAACTGAACTTCACTGAGATAAAGCTTGATAGTAAAAGTTTCGGAGTGGAATAAAAGATCTACTGGTTTGTGGCTATCGTTAGATATTATTAAATTATGTAAGAATCTACAGGAATTTAATCTCTAATTCCAAATTCCTTTTTTGGCAAACAAAGTTCATATGGTACTCAAACAGTCACGAATGATTTACCGCAGGCAATTATGAGGTTGATAAGCAACATTACCTGCGGTGGCCTTCGACAACTTTGGCCATGTTACCATCATATGTAGGAACAAAAATATCACTCTCCAAGGAAACAAGATAATCCAATGCTGCCATCTGGGATGAGTGATTCTGAAAAAACATAAGGTCTGATGGCTCCAACAGCGTCTCCTTCCTCACCTATTACATACATAGAGAGTGTTTAGTGTAGTTGATATTATAAACTTATAAATTATTACTGAAAAAATGTGATTACGACTTATCACAGAAATTACAAGTGTTTGGTAAAGTTGTAAACTTATAACTTCAAAGTTGTAGAATTTGTATTTGTGGATTTAGAATCAGAAGTTATAACCAAAAAATGACACACTTGTTTGGATATTCCTAACTTTTTATTGAGCTAGAACTAAAAACTAAAAAACAAAAAACTCAAACTTAGCTGAAAGCAAGCGAGGAAGACACAAAAAACAAAAGCAAGTAACAAAACTTAAGTAGACTTGAGCTTCTTTTACTGACCAATTTTGGATAAGCCGCTCTAAGACTAGCCATTCTCCTCCCTCCACCATATATTTCTCCAGCTGCAATGTAAATCTGGATATTACGATCAATATCTAGTGCCTTCAGAGTAAGTGCAGTTTCCTCAGGCGTTAAAGGACATAAACCATCTTTCCTCTTCAAATCTGAGTTTATAATTTTTTCTTTCCACCAAGGATATGCATATCTGCCAAATAGATAAGTTAGCAGAAGGATAGAGGATGAAAACTAATTTCCAGACAACCTAAGGTAGAGTTTAGTTCAATAAAATGATTTTGTATAGGAATGGAATGACAACTCCCTGATATCTCCATTGGAATTTCCATTCTTTCAAATGGAAGAATAATGATTACTTTCTTTAAGTTGATATTTCATCATTTTTTAGCTAATCAAACATTGGAATTGATTTTTACTATTCATTCCAATAAACCAAACATAGCCTAATAGTGCACAGGGAAGTACACACACCTCATTCTTGTCAACTCCTCTACCTCCTCACCATTGCAACCCTTAGTACAGCCAGAAAATGCTAACATGTCCATTTCATATCTGAGATGAAGTACTAGGAAAGGACCATTTTGCCTTAGAAGCCGGATAACCCTTCTACCCAGCTCCTCTATCTGAGATGTGAATCTGAGAGCACCAAAATTTACTCGGCAGCGCAGCTTCTGAATCTCCAGGGGCTGACCATTATTGGCAAGGCGAGCATCAGTTCTGTTCAAATGCACAACTTTGTACTTCTTTATCAGGGGAAGAATCTGCATTCAATAAATGAAATAAAAACTCTCACTAGATCTTTTTCCATTTTTTTTACAATTCTCAGAAAATAAGTCATAATGAAGAAAAGGAAATTAAAGAATAAAACAATAAAATACCAACCTGATTATGATAGTAAGAAATGTCAGACCAGCTAATGGGCGGCATGGTATGAATCATTCCTAGCTCAACTCTCCTCTTGAGCCGGGGAGGCAGCTCTTTCAATATACGAACCTCATCTCTCAAGGATGTAATGAAATGATCAACATCAAATATGTCTTGGAATTCACTGTCGTATCAAGTAAAAATGTTCAATTTAGCATAAGAAAAATGGCCCTCGTCATGAACAAAGAAAAAATAAATGATATTAGAGATTTTTGAAACTTAAGAAGACCTGTAACTTCAAGCATATTAAGGTATGTCCATCTACACACCTTGGATCAGCCCAAAAAGATGTCTTATCAAGCTCAGGAACTATAAGTGTGACATTTAAATATCTTGCAATCGCAACCATGTCACAAATCTGTACAGTGAATGAAGAAATGAAATTAATTAGCCATTATATGTACTGGAAGCAATTAAGTTCTCATAAAAACCAGAAGAATGACAAAGCCTATGCTTCATCCCATAAACAAACCACTCACCGCTGCCCTCATTTTATTAAGCCCTCCATTGCAAGAAACCAGCAGGTAACCATTGTTCTTATAAACCCCTAAACAAAACACATCAAATTCAAATAGAACGGAAAGATTGACAATTGGAATTTTTATGGAGCAAAGAATATTGCAGGGAGAATATCAGTAGTTATGAACACAAATTGATTGGCATGAGCTTAAACAATCCAACATGTTAAAAAGAAAAAAACAAACAAAAAAAGAGTTAATAGAAGATAAATGAGTGGTAATAAAATAGAATAACTGAGCTGGTGAATAAAGGCAGGAAAGTTCAAAGGAATCTAATGTGATATCTAACAGATAGAAACATGTGAAGCTTAAAAAGACATTCAACATGTTGAGTCTTGAGACTACGAATCGATTATCTTTTGATCTCCCTTCTACACTATGAAACCACTTGAATCATCTTTTGACATAGAACCAAAACAATTCCAGTGGGAAAGATAATATTACACTCTATTTGTGCACCTCATGTTCTATGCCATAGACACAAGTGTGGTGGGTCCGACCCCAGATTTCCAGTTCGTTATACTTCTTTTGACAGTTTATCCGGCGCTCGTTATTTATATGAAGTATGAACTTTTAAATCACAAAAACTATAAAAAACTATTGTAATTTCAAAATTTAGTGGAGATTCTCCATACCGCTTGTTGAACTTCAAACTTGGAAGGTGTTTGTTTCAGTTCATTTTTTAGCTTTTAGTTTATAGCTCAACAAAAAGTTATGAATGTCCAAACAAGTTTTCATATAATTTATTGGTTGTACCTTCTGATTCTAAATCAACAAGCACAAATTCTACTATTTGAAACTATAAGTTCATAACTTTAGCAAACGCGTGTAACTTCTGCTTAAAGTCATAATCACCTTTTTCAGCTATAATCTATAAGTTCATAATTTTAACTGCACCAAACACCCTCTTACTAGGCATGTAGGCAGCAGTTACAAACATCACAACTATCATTTCAAGAAACCATAGGCTCTTCTCCAGAGGTTCTCTCACAATTATGGTGGCTGGAATATGGTTAAGAAATTTTAAGCAAATAAGAATTTTCCATCCTCGTGTACTCGAAATTGGCTTACTTTTACACTGAAAAATAATTGAGCAAAATGTGATCTATCTAATTTTCTTGTGGAGAAGAACATAGTTACAACAATCTCCCATCAGTACCAGAAAATTTTTTTGAGTTTTTTTAATCAAAGAGAAAAAAAAAATCCACAAAATGTTTCTCAATATCAAGAAAGAATACATAATACTTGCATGAGTGGAGAAGTATATAGAGCAACTCACTCTTTGGGGGAAGCACTCTCACGGGGGCTGCACCCGCCGACTTGAGGTCCGAAGCAACCGAACCCTCAAAGGTACAAGCAGGCCAACCTTTCAAAACCCTAGGTCCCCAAATCTCCCCCAATGCCGTGAACTGCACCAAACAAGTCCACAACAACACCGACGTCGTAGCCCTGATCATCCACAGTTTCATCCGAGGCCTCGAAACTATCGAACTCTTCAGCTTCTCCACTCTGTTCTCTCCCACCGTCTTTAGCCCCATCACAATCCACCTCCTCCTCTCCCTCTCCCCATGCATTAGCACACCGACAAACCCTAGTTTCCTACAACAAAATCATCTATCTGATAGCAAACCAATCGATTACGGACAGAATCGATTCACTTCGGCAAATAAAAGGTGCAAAATCACCTCTGTTCCGGTCAGTACGAGATCGAAGAAGTTAGGTGAATCCGTAAAGCGACATCATATCGATAAATAAAACGTACCGAATGCGATTGTTTTCACCAAACTTCGAAATCCGAAATCACAACAGAAAAATGGAAGCCGCAACAAATGCGATATCAAATTCAATTCGAATATCACAAAAAGATGACCACAAATGGCAACATTACAAGTCAATTCTTCTCACAATTGCATCCAAAAAAGTCTTCGAAATTTTTTTTTTTTTTTGACTTTACTCAAATATTCCTTCCCCAAATAACACACAAGTTCTCTCATACATTACCGGCAATGTTCGATCTATGCCGATCAAGCAAGCTCTGATCGGGGGAAATATATTTTCGCCAACATTCAGCAGACAAAATTGGATAAGATCGTTCCTTTTGGGAAGCGATTCGAGTCGAGAGACTTTTCAGGGATCCGACTTCTTTCCCGGCCAAGCGCAGGGATTTACCGGAGACTGACGGCTCCGGTGGCCGGCGATGGCGAAGAGCTACTACAGAAGGAGAAGGAGAAGGAGAAGCAGAAGGCACAGATACAGATATATACGCGCACTCGCTTCTCCATCATTGGCTATAATCATCTGTGCGACACTCCACGCTACCACAATGGTTTCTGAGTTGCTATTTTTTTATCTTTAAAGATAATAGCTTTTTCTTCTTTTTTTTTTCTTTTTTTTTTTAGCAAGGACAAATTTTGGGCTTCCTTAAATGAAAAAGGAAAAAAATATTATTTTTTTTTTGCTTTAGTTGGTACGAAAAATTGAGAATCTCAAAATAACATTTTTTATAAAAAATATTTTTTATAAAATAAATTTTATAAAAAGTATAAAATTATGGAGAAAATATGCATTCTTTTTATTTTATTTTTTTTAATTCACTTTTTTCATTAATCACTTTTTTGCATAATTTTCCTTACAACTTAACAGAATCTTAGGAGTGGCGTATTAAGAATGTTCAATTGTTTTGTGTTTTTGTTTTTAATATTTTTAAAAATATTAAGATTTTCTTATACAAGTAAAAAAATTGATCAAAAATTAGATACATAAAACTGACATTTCAACCCGTATTATGCATGAAATAAATAAATATATTTTAATAATATATTAAAATATTTAAATTTTAATTGAATTAATAAAAATAAGATAATATAAATTATACATGCGGAGAAAATATTGAGCTAAAATTATTTTATATTTATTTGAATAAGAATTTTAAAAATTATTAAATTTGTATATAACAATATTGATTAAAAATTAAAAAATTATTTTATTTTTACATTAATTTTACGTATTTTTCATTTAAATAAACATAATAGAATGCTCATTTAAATTTCAAAATAATCACTTTATCATTCCAAACTGTTTGTATAATTATTTCATTTTACTTAACTTGGTTTTTGTTTTAATTTCTTAAATTGTTAAATTATTTCATTTTACTTAACTTGGTTTTTGTTTTAATTTCTTACATTGTTAAATTAATTCATGTGATGGCTAATACATCAAAAATTCATATACTTTAATTCTAAATAAGTCATTTTCGCTAACTAATTCTAATAATACATCAAAAATTTACATAATTTTGATATTAAATCAGTTAATAGTACTAACAAATTTTAGTTTTATAAATTACACATTTAAAATTGGATGAATATTGTTATAAAATTTAAAAAATGAAAAAAATAAAATTAGAACATGAAGAAATTCTCACTAATCCTTAAGTTCTATGATAAACATATTAAGAAAATTTAAAAAATGCTTATTAAATATTTTATTTTATCTAAATAAAAATTAAATAAGTAAATGAAGTCACAAATAAGAAAATATAAACGTAAAAAAATTCAAAAATTTTGTTATAAATAAATTTAAAATTATCATAATTTATAATATTTGATAATTTAGTAGAGAATATAATTAGTTAGATTTTTTTTTATATGTTGTACTAAATATTTGAATGATATTACCATAATAATTAAAGAATTAATAATTAATATAACCAATGAATTGTTGATATGTATACTTTTACATTTAATAAATTAAAAAAAATTTAAAAATTAAATTAAGAATTTAAGTTTGAAAGAACTAATAATATTTTATTATAATATATAGTATAGAAATATAGATGAGTATTAAGCAAGTGAGAAATTTCAACATAAGAAAAATTCAAAAGAAGATTTTGTATGAATTTTTAAAATGATTTATACATATAAAAAGGAGTTTCTTTTTCTATTTATATATTTTTACCATTTTTTGTTTGTTTGTTTGTTTTCAAGTAATTTTTTTATATTTTGTTAAAAAAATTTGACTTTTCTGATTCTTCACAAATAGATGAATGTTTAATATATTTTTACCATTTTTTTGTTAGTTTATTTTCAAGTAATTTTTTTTTATTTTGTGAAAGGTTTTTGACATTCTAATTCTTCACAAATAGATGAATTTTTAAAATAAAGTCTTTTACAAAAAAAGTTTAAAAAAGGTTAATAAGGATTTTTTTTTACTTTTTTAATTATTTTAATTTTGTATTGGGTTTCGGCTGATGGTGTGGG
>JAULJZ010217774.1:0-18040 GCA_032270985.1 Heliamphora pulchella | reverse complement strand
TTTGTTTGTTTGTTTGTTTTAAAGGTTGACACTTGGGGCTCTTTTACTATCCTTTTGGGCTTCTCTTTTCCTTTCATTAAACCCTCGAAGGGACATTTATCAAATGTTTGAAACAAGTTTGCTTTATCGTTTCAAATTTCGTTTGGGTTCAAATGGTTTTGTTGGATCGTTGGCCTAACAAAACGAATTTTCTTGGGTGGTTCACATGCCTCGGGTTTAGAGTCATGACAGACCGAGTACCTGAAATACTATTAGGGCGAATCCTCAATCCATAATATGAGCTTACTAATCATTTTAGGTGCTCCTCATGATTAGAGAAGTACAAACTCCCCATCATTGGTATTCTGGACATGAAGTAGTGACTAGGGAAGCATGTGGGAAGACATTGAGATGAAAAATTATTTCATGCCCCATGGGACATAGAATAATTGCTTCATTGAGAGTGTGGAACGGTACTCAACTGTGCTACCGAGTTAAGCTCCCGTGGGTTCAATTGTTCCAAGTGAGTTTTTTGAAAAATTACCCTATTAGCTATTCCAAGTATACAATTTCAGAACTCCTTATTTCACAATTTTCCCATTAAGCCATGTTCGAAATAATGACTTTTTTATTTTTATTTTTTTCTTTTTAGTAAGTGTTTTTCATCGTTTGGTAAAACAATTATACTTTTTCGACTTTTCTCAATGAGACGAGCTGAAAAAGTAATGCTTTTACCAAAATATAAAAAAAATTGAGAAGACAAAAATAAGTTAATAAGCTAAATTTTTTATTTTTTATGTTTTTAGTTATTTTTTTATCATGTGATAAAAAAATTGCTTTTTTGGTTCTTGATACAATCCGAAAAAGTAAAAGCACTGAGCTAAAAAAATTTAAACAAAATCAAAAAGACAAAATAAGCACAAATCTCAAAAATATTGGAGGAATGTTTTGTTAAATTCTCAAGGTAAGCAATGATGCAGAATTAAGGAATCAAATGAATGCTTCAGTAATCGATAGATAATCTCTCTCTCAATAATACTTGAGCGTCATAAACAGGCGAGTGGGCAGACACAGCAGGGTTCGGCCAGTCATGACTGAATGGCCTACTGATATCGCGATATTCCCTTCATGACATGGGGTGGCAGTTCCTACCACTAATGAAAAGAGAGAATTTTCAGGGATATTGCTCAATCCCCATCATGACGTTCGGGATTGAGCCAAATCAACGCCAAAAATCGTCTATACATGCAAGGTAAACTACTACACCGGAGGTATGTGAATTCCTCATCTTTACATTTTTAGTCAAGTTATTTCTTAATCACAAGGCTAACTTAGGCATCGAAGGGTGCTCGGCCAACACCCCACCGATGCTAGTCCTCGATTTTTGACATTTCAAGTCCGACCATTTGGGATTCAGAGTCTGATCCGACCAGCTCTATCGTCAAGGTATCATCATTTGGCACTGTCTGTGGGAAGCATTTCTCTTTCTTTTGATACTCTCGATGATGGAAATAAGAGCCATGACCTCTGACAACAACCGTCAACGCCCTTTGGCGGTGAACGGAGCCGTCGACCCACGTCTCGACCAACAATTGGCTGACTTGACTCATATTGTCCAAGAGTTGACGCAGCAAACACGCGCTCTCCGCCAGCAATTCAAGGCTCAGGCAATAGGACCCCCACCTATCCAAGGAGGGCTCTTTGGGATCAGAGAAGCTAATCTCGCTCCCCCAAATCATGAAGGTCTAGGTCAAATAGATCCCACCAATAGCAATGTCCCCCTTGGCCAAGGACGGGGACCTAAGGGAAATGTTAATAACCTCCACGACCGAGAAGAGGTAAAAAGTCGACAAACTGGTCCAAAAGTGGGGGATCCTCACCGCGTGGGGAAGGTTTATCCGAACATCAAGTCTAAGGTCACTGCCATGATTGAACTCGAGATGAGACGAATAAGGGAGTAGCTTCAAAATGTCATGAAAGCAATAAAGGACAAGAAGACCAGAGGTGTGGACGAGCTCGTGCAATGGATCGACCTGTCGTTCTCGCCTATGATAATGGTGGAGCCCCTGCCATCGAAATTCAAAATGCCCCAGATGGAGGCCTTCAATGGGATGAAAGACCCTCTGGACCACTTAGAGACCTACAAGGCCTTTTTACACCTCCATGCGGTTCCAGATGAGATCATATGCTGTGCATTCCCCACTACCCTAAAAAGATCAACCCATGTCTGGTTCGGTCGACTCAAGCCAGGGTCCATCAGCACCTTCCATCAGCTCAGCAAACTATTCATAGAGCACTTCATTAGAGGACAGAGGCAGTGTCGGTCAGCCACTTATTTGCTGCACGTTAAACAGGCGAATGGCGAGTCACTTAGGGACTACGTGACTCGATTCAACACGGAGGCGCTCCAAGTCACATCTGGTCTTATTCGTCGCGACGTTGGGTTGTTTCGCATTTAGGTTGTTCCTCGCGATGGTGAGTTGCTTCGCAATCTAGTTCGCTGTGTTGTTCGGCATCATGTTCTTCATTATTGGTTGCCGTTTTATCATCTTCCTCAGTCAGCGACCCATCAAGTCTCGATTTCTAGTTAGCACGACCTTGGTTCGAGATTGTTGGAGTGTTTTTTTTTGGTTCGCGACCTCCAGTCTAGTGCGCGACCCCAGTCGGCGACGTCTAGTTCTTTTCGGTTACTTTCGATTCTTGCTTTGGATCTAGAGACAGCTACCCAAAAAAATGATGGTGATCACTTTCCCCAGGCCGTTTGCCTAGTAGGGGATCAACCTGGTTGGCCCATTCCCGCTCGGGAAGGGGAAAACCAAATTTGCGATAGTTGCGATCGACTATTTCACTAAGTGGATAGAAGTCGAATCATTACCAAAGATAACTGAAGCCAACACGGTGAGTTTTGTATGGAAGTCTATTGTTTGCAGGTTTGGGATACTAAGAGCTATAATTGGCGATAATGGACGACAGTTCAACAACAAAAAATATGGGGAATTCTGTGAACAACTGGGCATCAAAGCACATTACACCACTCCCGCTCATCGTCGAGCCAATAGCCAAGTTGAAGTAACCAATCGAATGCTTGTGAAGATGATCAAGACCAGGCTCGAAAAGGTGAAGGGGTTATGGGCAGAGGAGTTGTTGAGCATCCTTTGGGCGTACCAAACGACTGCACAAACCTCCACAGGAGAGACGCCGTTTGTGCTGGCCTTCGAGACTGAAGCGGTCATATCGGTTGAGGTTAGGCTGCCTAGTGCCCAAGTGACCCAGTTTGAGGAAAGGGGTAATGACGAAGGTCTGCAGGCAAACCTTAACACAATTAAAGAAGTACGAGAACAAGTGGTCGTCCGAATGGACATACCAGCAGGGGATGAAGAGACACTACGATAAGAGAGTTAGAGGACGGGAGTTCGGTGTTGGAGATCTTATTTTAAGGAAGGTAACCCTAGAAACAAAAGACCCCCAATAGGGAAAGCTAGGACCGAGTTGGGAAGGACCTTACCAGGTAGAGCAGCGTATACGAGCAGGAGTATATTGAATAAAGGACTTGGCAGGAAAGGTTCTCCCGCATCCATGGAATGCAGAACACCTAAAGAAGTACTATCAGTAATGTAACCATCTTATTTTCTTATTAATAAAAATTTAGACTATATGAGATTCCTTAAAAACCAACAATATAGTCATGATCAGCAAACTACATACCCAGCTGCTTGACAGCTCGGTCAGCCAAAAGAAGGTCGAGGCTTCCAAGAGTCCAACTAGTGCCTTAGCATTTTTGGCCAGTGGTCGGCCAAAAGAAGGTCAAGGCTTCCAAGAGCCCGACCAGTGCCTTAGCATTTTTTGCCAGCTTCTTGACAGCTCGGTCTGCCAAAAGAAGGTCGAGGCTTCCAAGAGCCCGACCAAGGTCTTAGCAATTTTTAACTAGCTGCTTGACAGCTCAGTCGGCCAAAAGAAGGTCAGGAATACCGAGAGCCTGACCAAGGCTTTAGCATTTTTTGCCAGCTGCTTGACATCTCGGTCGGCCTCAAGATGGTCAGGGTTGCCGAGAGCCCGACTAAGCCCTTAGTAGTTTCTACAAGCTGCATGACAGCTCGGTCGGCTTTATGATGGTCAGGGCTGCCAAGAGCCCGACCAAGACCTTAGCCAAATTTCCCAAGCACGTGCTTGACTCACTAATCACTTAGTCAGCTACATTCATACATAACACAAAAAAAATGAAGAAAAGAGGAGTTATTAGAAGAGTCAAGCAAGACAGGGTATGAAAAATTCAAAGATAGAATGAGTTGAAGACAAGAGTGCATACAACATGGCCAAAACTCAACCCCCAGTAGAGAAATGCCAAACACAGCCCAAAAACAAATATTCAAAAACATTGTTTTGCATAAAGTACAACAAAAACACAAAAAACTCTCCGACTCTCAGCCTTCATTCTCAGGGAGAAATTTGAAGAAGTTCAGATCTGGAAATGATGCAGTAACCCGGGCCTTCATATCTTCAAAACCACTGAGGTAATATTTGGCTATTTTCGCCGAATACTCCTCAAAGGCCTTGAACCGCTCCACAGTAACACCCTCAGCCATGCTAAGTTCGGCAGTCAACTCCAGCACCCTAGCGTTGCTGCGTCCTCCAAGCACTTGGCAGCAATGACCTGAACTTCTAAGTCAGAGGCCCTCTTTTAGCAATCTCAGCCCTCTCTATCGCCCTTTTCAGCTCGGCGCCTTGGTCAGCAAAGTCCTTCATCTAGACGACCTCCTCAGCATACTTGACCTTATGTTCCTTCAGGGCGGTCACCTGAGCCACCCTAGCCTTTAGGTGATGCTCGCGCTGGTGACAATGCTGCGAGAGGTGAACGAATCGAACGCAAGCCTACACAAAAACAGAGAAAGCATAAGAAATGAGGCAACAATAATAATATGCAAGTAGGAAAAATAAGAACTGAAATTGAAACCAAGAGAAGGGACAAAGAATCTTACCCGAGTAAGGTCCATAAGCAAGTCTCTAGTAATTTGACCCATGGCAATAGAGCTGAGGGCATCCACATCCTCTCCAATAAATTGCTGCAACTTTACCCGAGCAACTTCAAAGTTGTTCAGAATGTCGACTGGAGGAGCGGAAGAGGACGGAAGGATTTACACCGGAATGGCTGGGATAGGGACAGACTGCTCGAGAACCCTCTCCTGGGGATCCTGAGATTCCTCGGCAAATGACAAATCCTCGACATCCATCACCACCCTCTCTGAAGAAGTTGACAAGTGATGTAGTAATAGGGTAGGTAGGTTTTTCCCCTTGACTAAGACCCGGGGCCTTTTCGGCAAAGGAGCCTCTCCCTCAGCCGTAGTCCGAGAGCACCACTTGGCGACCATCGCTTTGTCTAATTTCTTCGACATGCTTGAAAAGCAAAAGGGCAAAACATCATAGCTCAGTTTTGATTTTTCTTATTTTTTAAAAAAATGAAGAGAGAAAAAAAGAAGAAAGGAAAAGGCAGGTAAGTACTCACTAGGGACTGAAGGACCTAAGAGAAAGGCACTGAACTTCTCAGACATCACCAGATAAGCGCAAGTTCTGTTCGGGAACTTCCTGGCTACCTCCACTCGGTCTTTGGCCGCCGAGTCAATCTCGGCTTCAAATGAAATGATTTGAAGATCGCCCCATATTTTCTAGATTCTGGGGACGTTAAAACCTGCTTCTTCCCAACTCTGGAGTTCCCGTCCCTCACCAGAAATAAAGAAAAACTTGCTTTTTCAATGTTTGTTCGAAGACGAACATCCCTGAATAAGGGCCCAATCCTCTATGCGAGATTGGAAGAAATACCACCCAGGTTATTTTTCCTTGCATTAGTAGCAGTAAAGAAACTCTTCCACCGTTAGATGGAATTCTCCTTGGTTGAACTGCTCCCAAAGAATGACACACCCAAGGAGGATGCACCACGCATTCGGAAGAAGCTGGCCGGGCGACAAGCCCAAGAAAAACAAAACTTCCCTCACAATCTGAGGGAACGATAAGTGAAGACCAGCGGAGAAAGCGTGCTCATACAAGCACACTTCCCCTGGAGAGAAGGAGCAAGCTCTCTCCTTTAAATAAGGGACTCTAAGACGAACAGTTGCAGGGATGAGGTAGCTCTCGCGAAGACGCTCGAGATCGAAGAGGCAAACGGAGGATGCTATGAGCTCGGCACCAAAATCCTTAGAGTGGTCCGAGGGATGCCTGGGTGAAGAAGTCTCCCCCATCCTCTCGAGACGTAGAGAGGGTCCTCTCGGAGTTTGAGTTGATAAGCTGGGGATAGTCTTCCGTTCCCATCCGAATGAGTGGCAACAGAAATCGGGCAAAACAAAAGGTCTTTGAACAGAGTCTTTCAAAATAGGGACTATTTAGAACAAAAGGCTCCAACGAAGGGAGACTTCGGTGAGTTTTTTGGATGAAAGACATCCGATTAAAAAAATACAAAGGAGACGGGGCTGAGAAGGGGGGTATTCTAACGCCAGTGTTGCTAAAATGGAAACCAATCAGAAATAAAAAGAGAAATTTGGGTAAACTTACTGAAAGATGAGAAGGAAGCACGAGGAGTAGAGAAAGCTTGAAGATTGTTGATGACAGAACCTCGGAAGGAAATCCTAAAAAGAGTAACAAGTGCAAACCGAGGTTTTGTCCATCGACTATATACTCGTGGAAGTGCAGACACTAGCCATTTGAAATCCGGTGGTTAGGAATGAAGAATTCATTCTGAATCGTTGGACGTGATGTTGAAAGCAAGTGGGATGTGTCCATGTGTCTGCAACGTGCTCCCTAATGCATGGGAAAAGACAAAATTTTAATAAGGACAATCATGGCAGGGACACCTCGGTTACTGTAGTGCCGCCAAAAAGTAAATGACTACGATGACTAAGGGGAACGTCATTCCCAAGAGTGCGTGTTCCCCACGCCCCAGGCAATGGTGGGCAAGTGATGGGATTGGTCTCAACCGACCGAGCGTCATGGAAGGGCGCGTAGGCGAACATACCAGGGGTCGACTAGTTATGACCAAATGACCTACTGATACCGCAAGACTCCCTCCGTGAGATGCTGTGACCACTCCTACCGCTAATGGAAAGAGCAAATTTTCAAGGATATTGCTTAATCCCCATCATGACGTTCGGGATTGAGACTAATCAACGCCAAAAATCCTCTTTGTAAGCGAGTCAAACTGCTACACCAGAGGTATGCGAATTTCTCATCTATACATTTTTAGTCAAGTTATTGCTTAATCACAAGGCTAACTTAGGCATCAGATGGTACTTGGCCAGCACCCCATCAGTGCTAGTCCTCGATTTGTGACGTTTCAGGTCCAACCATTTGGGATTCGGAGTCTAATTCGACTAGCTCTATCGTCGAGGTATCATCAATACTATTAGGGTTTTTTTAGGTTTTCTTTAGGGGAGGCGACGACGCTCTCCTCCCTCACATCATCTGTTATTCTTTTTTCTTTTCTTTTCTCTTTTCTTATTTTTTTATTAAGTGTTTTGGTCTTTTTTTTCGTATTTTTCCTTTAGTCTTAGTTTTTGTTCTTGGTAGTTTTTCTATTTTCCTTTATGCTTCGTTTTTTTTTTATGACTGAGCGATTATCGTCTACCGACGACGAAGCCATTTTGATCCGACAAGCATCTTTTTCTCAACGACGAATCTTGATATCCTTGATGCCAAAATTAAAACATTTCTTCACTACCATCTTCTCATATATGATTTCAGATCTATTTGCAGACCATAATCTGACCCTATTTACTGCATTTTATTACGCTAGGCGATCATTTCTAATAAAAAAATGTCAACCTTATAAAACAGAGTTGGAGGCAATGATTTTCTTGAAGAAGGTTGCAAAGCAGTAGCATAAGATGCTATTTTTTCATCTTTTTTGTTTCATGTAATGTTGGATCCTCCTCTCATGGGAGTTTGTGTTTCTCTTGCATGAAGATTTGATATTCTTCCTTCACGAAGGTTGTTTCTCATTCGTTTGTAAGAGTTCTTCACTCTTTTTTGAACCTGTTTTATTTCTTCTGATATACCTTTTTGTTCAATTTATTATAGATCAAACATATATTAAGGTCTAAATCCTCTTTCCGCTAAAAATAATAATAATAATGCAATCTATAGATTCGATTCCGGTGATTCTCACTGAAGGCTACCAAACAAATTCCTCACTGTGAACCACTTAGACATCGCAATTAGGTTTTGCTTACCAATTCTGCTATTTCGGATATAGAATTTATTAAGAAAACCATAGTGGTTTACAGGAAATCAAACGAAAAAAAAAAAAAGAAATTTTCAAAAATGCCCATTGTTTTTTCTTTTTCATTTTCTAAACACAGCCGTACAAAATAAAATAATTTGTATGGAAATCATTTTCAAGTTCTTTATCATTATTCATATTTTTGGAAACAAAAAAAAATTGAGTTAAAAAACACGAATCATTTTCACATCGCTCTCAAACTTGTGCAAAAGACAGTTTTTCAAAATTTCGGAAACATCTTTGTTATTTTCTTTAATGTATTTTTTCAGAAAATAAAATTCCAGAAATAATTTTTGAAAACCAACTCGCCGACTAAATTTGCAGTGTTTTTCGGATGACGAAAACACAAAATGAAAATCGTACCAGCAGCGATAGCTTTCTCTGCTTCATATTTACTTTTGTTTCTTTTCCTCAACAAAATTAGATCCAATATGAATCTGGAAGCGATATAGGGAAGATGATCATAACATTTACATTATGTATACCTATTAAACCTGTTCAATAAACTCTTAAAAAGTTCCAAGATTACCTACCCTCAGTTTGGTTTTGTAGTCGAAGAGATGTGAAAGTAATACGGATTTAAAAAGAATATGCAATCTGATAGCCAAAAGATGAATACTTTTCACGACAATAGAGGATAGATGAAATATCTACCTCAGTCTGGTACCATTACTTCGAATACAACAAATTTTATAAAGAAAATTGACAACTTGTTCAATGTAACAATTATATTTTACATATTGTCAAATTTCAAAATAAAATGACGAGAATGTAAAAATTCCTCAGAAGCTTCAAACTGTATGTCATGCCTATAGTGATGCTCTCGCTTTTCAGAGTATGCAGCGAGCAGTGTTCCACTTCCTATTCTACAATGCTTTCGTGCATTAAATGACAAGGGGAAGATTAAGCATCATTCTTGTCACCATATTTAAACTCTAGAAAACCAACAGATCCAAATTAGATCAACACACCTTGAAAAATGATGGAAGAGAATCCGAGTTTAGGGCTGACCTCAACATTTAGAACTCACACCATTTGAGATCCATCATCTAGACTTTGGGCAGTTCGTGCTTCCAATACTTTTCGCATGGCATGATCACATCTGTAGGACAGCAAGAAGTCGAAAAATGCTTCATCAGTCATCTGAATATTTCTACAAAGCAACAAGACAATTATAACAAGGACGAAACAGTAGGACAAGATACCTCCATGGTAGATGGTCAAGGAACATGGAGGGTGAAACAATCATGTCCCTGAAGGATTCTCTGTTTGCTATATAACCTTTATAACTCTGAGAATTATCGAGGGCTCTCCAACTATTTGGTAGAGGCAGATGAAATCCATTTTTCTGTGGTATAATATGAATTACAAGGCCTGGTAAAAACACCTCAGGGATATTCCCCGCTGGTCCATTATCAGGCGATGGCACGACATCCATAAACTCAGTTACAGGATCAACGGGCAAGTTTACATTGACAGAAGAAGCATAAAAAGGATTGGTGAAATCATCTAAGGAATCAGTGTGGTTAATTTCGTCATCGGAACTATCTCCCGTGCCCATGTGTTGCCAGACAGAGAACTCTCGATTCTGTCCCCTGCTCCCTGCAGTGGTAATGAATATTGTCATAACAGAAACACCTTCTGCGGCAAACATTAAATTCAAGGGTAGCCTGTCATCTTAACCATTCATTGAGATTCATAAATGTTGCACTAAACTAAACAAATTGCACACGTAAGAAATTACTCTTGTAAACAGGGAGGTTACCATCTCCCGTTGTCATAACACTTGAATCCAAATGTGAAGCTTCAATAATTTCCTCAACCTTACTTCTTTCATACTTGCTCACAAATAGAAATCTGCGTGCAAGTTTTGAAGTTATGGTTGAATCAGTAGCATCTTGTGACAGTTCTGTAAGTGCAGCTGCGCGAAGCCTCAGGATTGAAGCAACTGAAAGGCGTGCCGAAAATTCATTATTGTATACAATACTGCAGGAAGTTCACAAATGTGTGTTTTCAGGTGTGACGCGTCAAAAGTTCCGTATACATGCACATGGATTGAACAAATCCATTGAAGATCAATTGTATTGAAAACAGAAAATGTTGCAAGTATAACATTAATTAGTACCAAACAAAAAAAAAATGTAAAAAACTCTGGAGCTGCAGCATTTACCTTGTAACAAATTCTGAACATGCATCTGCTATGATTAGATCCATGCATGGAAGGGGGCCATATGCATAGACATGCAAGTTTGGGTACCAGCGATGTAACTGCAGGACGAAAAGGATCCAATGACTTCAAAAGAATTGAACTAGGATGCGCTCGCCCAGCGAGAAAGGCACTGACCCTGCTGCATCCATCGACTTTTATACGAATTGAAATTCGGAAGTTAAGAAAGCATAATTCTAGGTTTTTTAACTGAATAGCAGATTGACCCGGCTTACCATTATATTAATAAAAATGAAAAGGAGTGTGGATAGATATGTGTGGGATAGAGGGCTCGTGGCACCTGCTGCCCACCCCAGCATCACCAGATTGCTCTGGAATAGGTTAATCGCCAGAGACAAGAACGAGTGAATCTAGTTTCGAGAGCATTCCTTAGGCTAACGCTGGTCGCTTCGCTCTTCAAGCTGCGCCTCCCTTACTTAACCCCTCTCTCTATAAAGCCCTTTCTCATTTTATTTAAGAATAAAATAAGCTTTCAAGCCGTACCCAAAAATGAAAAATTACATTCTGGTAGAATTTTAAGTATTGTTGAAAACAATCCTGATTTGACCACCTTCGTTTTCTATAACCAGTGCCTGTCCAGGCTCCAACAATGACGCAATATTATCCATGCCTATAGGAAGCTTGTCAGAACTTACAATTTGGTCCATCTAAACACCGTCCACTGGGCGGTGGATAATAGACAGATAATGTCAAAAAAAAATATTAACTCCAATACACTTACACTGATGTATATATATACACTTTCATGAATATCAAAAGGCTTTTTACACATTATCCACCACACATTGGGCAGTGATTAGCATTCTCCAATTCATTTATTAGAGAGAAAGGACGACAGATAATGTCAAAAAAGTTATAACTCCAATGCACATTTTGTGAATATCAATCACTTTATCTATACACTTTTCATGAATATCAATAGACTTTTTACACATTATCCACTGCACATCAGCAGTGGTTAGCATTTTCCTTCTCATTTATCAGAGAGGAAGGTAGCATCAAGTGTCTTACCAAAATGAGAAGGAATATCCAGACCCTGCCTGATCCCCAACACACACAGGATATGCACTTTTATGGTTCAATTCTGTAGGACCATAAAGTTAGACAAGCAACAATCAATTCAAAAGCTACAGTTTACCACGGAACTCCAAAGACTGATATCAAATAGCACAAATTCAGTCACCATTATCGGATGTGGAATGATTACCTCTCTTAAATTCAAGCACTAATATAGATACTAGCTTGATAAAGCTGAAACAGTCAGGCACTCCAAATCTACAAACTACCTTTCAACTAACTCTGTGTTATAAAACTAAAAAGAAAAAACAGAAAAACATGAGCTTCGGGGACAATCAGTTCACCGAAGTATCACCGAAGTACGAGATCTCAACCATTCATTGACACCTCACATAACTGATAGGTTTATGCTCATCAGCTCTAATTGGATGTCCAATTATCAACTGTAACTGATAGGTTTATGCTCATTAGATCTACTTGGATATCCAATTATTCAACCGTAATTGGTAGGTTTATGGTCATCATCAGATCTACTTGGATATCCAATTATTCAACCACAGCTAAGAAAAAATGTCAGGAAAGTAAAAAAAAAAAAAAACGGATAACATTTCTTTTAATGATAGATCATAGAACCATTACCCTAATTCCCAACACCGCAGCAATAGCTCCTCCAAGAGAATGCCCCACTATGCGAACACCATACCCATCACACTCACATCCATCTCCGAGTAGTGAAGAAAGGAATCCTCTTGACTCAGAGGGAATATCAGCATATCCTTTGACATCAAGAATCATTAAATGGGGCAAATCAGTCTACGGCAGGATGAAATATCAGTAAATAGCTTCAGAACTAGAAAGTCTCAGCATGAATTGATATATGCAGGAATTAAAACTTGTGACGTGGACTAGTTGTGAGGTTTGCTAATTTAAAATGAAAAGGGGCAATGTTCTGTAACAAGCACACATGAGTAAGCAGTTGCGAGTTATTGTGCGTGTAGGACAATCCAATCTACCTAAATCATCATGCATATCCCAGTGTGATTGACAATTTTCAAGCTGGAGAATACAAAGCAAAACATTAAAGGCTTTAGCCACAGAACGGTAAAATTATATCCAAAGCCACCCCTATTCCTCTCATATTTTCTTCATATTTAGTTGAATATCATGCGGCGGGGGCCCATTATAATTTTTCTTTTGCTTATCTGCTTATAATTGATGCATATAGAAGAGGCCAGCATATAATCAACATATACAGAAAAGTTTGGCACAAACAGAAAAACACGAGCGGATTTTCAAGTTAATAAAAAAGCATCTGGACTAAATACCATTGTCAAAATAAGTGAGGGACAAATCCCTATTTTCCTTTTCTTTTAGTTCGTTTCTCTTCAGTGTACACGTGATTGAACTGGAATAAGATTTTTTGCAAGTTGCAATTACTCTGCATCGGCTGGATATAGTAGTCATGCATCAAAATGAAGAAACATAAAAAGGCTATCAAATTGTGGTAAAAATGAATCATCTTACTTAAATGGAAATGATAAACCACTAATTTTCAATATCCTGGAACAAACACTGTGAGCAAAGAATAAATTTTATAAGCAAGCTCGTCGAGCATGGCTGCTGAGAACACTCCTAGTTTTTCCAAACCAGTGCTACCAAGTTAATTTGAGCTTGGAACAAAATCTTGAATATGTACCAGCTCATCAAAATCTTAAAAACATGATTTAGCAATTAACTATTTCTAAAGGATGAGTTTAGAAAAAGTATTTAGATAAATTTACGTACAAATATCATCATCCCTTTCTTCATCAAACTGTCAGAAATAAGGTAAATTTTCACCATAAATACCCTATTAGAAATATATAAACTATGTATTCTTGATTATTTGAAATGTATAAGTTGTACAGCAAGATACCCTGTTCGAAAAATATAAAACTATGTATTGTTTATTTGGAATGTATAACTTGTACACTATAAAGCTTCTGATGTGAAGAAGTGTTCCAGAGGTAAAGAAAAGGCCAGAATCCAGTGCCACTAGAAAATATGACACAGGAACAGCAACTTCAAGATACTTGTTCTCTATGAAATCTCCCCAAAATTGAGGACTTCAGTTGTGTATGTTTGTTTTCCAACTAATCCAAAAAATAGAAGGATGAAGAGAAAAACTTAAACCATGAATGCCTTAAATGTGGGCTCAAAAAGAAACACTTATCATCTAACCAATATAAAGATGAGTCAATTAATTCTGAAGTAAAAACAATATAGACCCAAGAGCTTACTAGTTGAAAGGAATAAATGCTAAATGCTTAATGCTATGGAAAAGTTGCATCGTCTTACCATCTTCTCCAGGATTTCCTTCAATTTGCATGAAGAGTTCTCGTGCAGCCTCAACTATACCCGAATGCCTATAGTGTGGCATAGATGAAATTACTCTTCGCCTTATAGCTGGGTGAATATGATTGCCACTTTGAAGGGGACATAAAGAAAAGGAAAAAAAGAACCTCATCAGCTCTGAAAAAACACCATATGGAGGCAGAAAAAGCATCTAGATACCTTGGAAAATAGTAGCAGTAATTAATCCAAGGATGTTCAATTACTTTTTTCAACATAGAGCTATAAAGAAAATCACTCTATATCGTCATCAGAGCATGACTACTCTTGAATCAGAGAGAGAAAGAGAGATTCGCCATGGCAAGCAGATACTGGTATGTCTACTAAAACAGGCTTTTATCGAGCATTCACGGGTCTCGCTCTGTGCCCCGACTCAACACATTCGCCGAGTATTTGGTGAGATTAACGGCCGAGAGCGCATATTAGATATTCGAGGTTAGCCCCCTTCCTGTTTCTAGCTATACATATGGATGTATATTTGAGGACCCTACCAATCTTTTCCCTTACCCAATAGAGAGGGAAAAACTGTGAAATGTCCTAGGCTGCAATTTCTATATCCAAGGGAAAGAAAGAAAGAAGCAGGAGTATGTCTTCCACTAGATATACATTAAAGGAATTTCATTCTAGTTTAGTCTGGAATCAGCTAATCGCAAAGGTTCTCCCATGGATTTTCATCTAAAAATTCTTCTGGCCATCTTAGTGATAGGAAGCTATCTCATGAAGGTCCTGGTTTGCACAATCAGCGTCTTCGTGATGTGCACAGTGAACCTTCTAATGATGATTTTGATGAAGAATATGTCTTCATGGGAATTTTGGTACTCCAAAAGTTTATGAGGTTGTTTCATCCGCTCCAACTTCTGGTACAGATCATATTGTAAAAATTCTTATCTCATCGGTGACTACCCAGCAACTAGAGGCACGACAAGATGGTTCTTGGTCCAACTTCCTGGGTACTTCTACTGATTGGAGATTGGAAAGTAGGTCCAGTCCATGGTTTTAAATATTGCCGACAATGTTATGCATCGGCAGTTACGTAATGATATCTCAAACATACGATTTGGATACGAACTTTGGTATTGGAGTTGTTGAAAATCCCTAGAGTATTGATCGATACGGCTGATAAGTATATCATGTAACAATGCCATATCGGTCCATATCGGCCGATACTCCCGTTACGTAACCCGAGGCAACCCAACAATAAACTTAGAAAATATTTATTTGTTGAAAATAAGAAATAGTGTATAATGTACCGATATTGCATAAATAATAAAATAATAAGAAATTTACCAATTCAAAAAATGAGAAATTCTCATTGTTACATGTAAAAATGAGAATATTCTCTTTTCTACAATAATTTAACATTAAAAATTTGTGAAAAAAAGTGATAACATTATTAAATAAAGACGAAAAATACTGGGAACAAGAAATAAAATCTACACTGAATTAACATTGATAGAAATCAAGTTTCAATTATGAATGATTAAAATAATAAAAATATTAATGTTTGTACTAAATATATATTCTAAATATTGCTTCCTAATAGTGATATACTAGTTAAATATTTAAAATAGAAATATACAATCACATAATAAAAATGTTGCAATCAAGAAAAGTAAAAAAAAAAAAAAAAAACCTTTAACAAATAGAACTATATATATATATATATATATATATTTGAATTTTTTTAGGTTTCGATCAAAAAAAATTATTTTTCTATTTTCTCGTGACGAGAGGAATATAGAAAGTACACTCATTTAGTCTAATGCTGAAAAAATTTACTAAAGATGAAAAAAGCCTTAGAAAAAATCTAGTCCAAACAGAAGCTGATATTACGATATAAGAGACAAGATGATGACCACAAAATATGGAGCATAAGGGGAAAAAATGATAAAGGTCAAGCATAGAGTGAAAATGGATGATAAAGGTCAGGCATAAGTGGCCCTGATTTACGTTGACGTAGACTCTGGTTGACACAATTCAAGAGAGTGCAAGCATTCTTGACTGGTAAAGGCTTATTGGCTTTAAATTATATTCAAATATCTATACAAATGATTATGAGAAATGACATTTGATAACAACACAGCCATTGACCACCTTCGGAAGCATAAAACCAAACTCAATTTTTACACAAAATAATCGTATGAAAACTTAGATGCATGCTTCAGAAACATAAACGAAGAATACAAGTTGAGATAGAAATACCACTCACACATAAGCACACACATGAAAACACAGACTACATGTACCTAAATGCTCCTACACAAATAGTGAGGTAAGGGGGGTTGGGGGTTGGGGGTTGGGGGTTGGGGGTAGGGGGTAGCGTACGCATGCTCTGCAATAGAGAGAGAAATTGAGGGAGAGAGAGAGAGAGAGAGAGACTTGCTTTATCAACCCATCCAAATCTTCAACAGAGAGGGTGCATTCTCTACATAAGCCATCAGTTATAAGGTCTTCAGGTGTCTCAGTTCCCCGTACAGCAATTACAACACATTTTAGATGATGTAGAACCAAGATAAAGTATGCAGCTTCACACTTCCCCTGAAGTAGAAAGACAAGATTAAGAACTAAAAAAATGACAGAGTAGACATAATGGAAACCAAATGAGTAGCACACATGTAGAGAGAGAATTTCACGTGCTGCAGATATTTCATCATGGAATAGTGAACTGATATTTTGAGGCAAAGAGACAATGATGCGAGTTTATATTGAAGGGTATTGGCTGCTCAAATATTTTACTCATTTTAACTTGTTTTTTTCTCTTTTTTTTTTTTTTGTAAAAACGCATATGCATTATATAAATATATGTATCACTTCATGCTTCCTACGTGTGGGAAGAAATAATTTTGCCAGGATATTGGTTGTTCCCCCTTGCCCTCATTAATTGGACATGTCACATGACTGCATTTTGTCAATCAATGAACGACAACCTAATAGAAGGGTGACATTGCTAGTTGACCAGTGTAGGCACATAATTCAAAGTACCTTGAGTTTCGATCCAGCGGGAAGCACAAGGTGGCCGCGGGTGTTAATCAATAGGTATCGGTTATTTATGCTCAGTAGGGAATTTGGCCTAAGAGATGGAGGATTAAACCGTAACTTCACTGCGGGGGACAGAGTTTTGTATTCTATGGGCTAGAGATCCAAGGTGTTTCCAAGCAGCATGCTGCAGTATGTGCGGTAGACCAACTTAGTTAGAAAAGGGGACCACAATGATGAGCTATTGTGCATGCATTATAACCCTTGTAACAATCCTATCAAACTTATTGATGCACGGAGACATATTGGCTAGAGGAACACTAACTCCGAAATTCATAACTTTGCTTACTCTCTTACACAAACAAAATAAACGAGAAAACTATTATTCAACAACTTAGTAGTCGTATGGTTTATTACACCAATTAGGGCTGCACAATCTTCCCAAATCCGAAATTAGGAAGAAATTACCAAAAACAGCAAATTTGACTTAAGGCCATATTTGGATACTAGAAACATAAAGAAATGTATCAAAACAAACGACACTTAAAAAAGAAATTTCAAGAAAAAAATTATTACTAAAACAAAAATTTCCTAAAATGGCAAAATAAGATTTCAAGGCCGATGGAATTTTGCCGAAAACTGGCTTAGGTTATTGCGTAGCAATGAGATTTGTTCGCTGAGCCATTTCCAATTGAACATGGGCCTTCCGAGGCTCCACCAACGTCGGGGGACCGCGCGTCTACTATTAGAGTCTTTATTTCTGTATTAAGGGTACTTTTGTCATTGTCTTATAATAATTTAATGGGTAAATTACACTCACCTCCCCTGAGGTTAACTAAAAATACAGGGATCTCCCCTGAGGTCTCCGAAATTACACGGTACTCCATTCTGTTTTATATCAGATTCCCCCTTCCGTTTATTCACCGTTAAGATAATGGATGGAAATTGATGAGCTAAGCATAAAAGTATATTTTGTGTTCCAAATTTGCACCTAACAATGTGTAAGGACCTTTCTAACCCTGTGAGTTTAGGTTAAAATTCAATTTTGTCTTAACAATCCACTGCCAACCTTCTCTTTCCACCAAATTCAAACCTTTCATACCAATCAAACTCTGCCGAGTTGCCGAGCAATTCCGAGTCCCGACGCCGAAGCCTTGTCCAAATATCGAGACTCGAACCTCCGACGT